>JAPYZT010005568.1:0-12490 GCA_030522965.1 Tryphoninae sp. A BG-2022a
GTATATGACTGCTAAACTTTCTTTCTTTCAATGGGCTAAAAGATTATTTTCCATTTGCTTTGCTTTGCTTTGTATTAACAAAATATACGCTTCGTTAAACACAAAACTGTATAATTAGGATTGAAAGTTAGTTTTAAAAAAAAGAAAACAAAATCTTTTGTTAGATCGAAGAAAAAAAAATTGAAACTTTCCCAGTCTACCTATGACTTTGTATTTAATAAATCTGACGAATAAACGAGGTTTTGTTGATTTAAAAAAAATATCATTTCAACTTTTTCATGATTCGTGGAATAAGCAGAAATAATTGTGTTCGATACATTTTCACGAGTTTGTCTATGTCAAAGATTTTTCGAAATTCCTTGTTCGATTAAAAAAGAAAAGCAATTTCGAATCTTCGGAGAACTGCGTAATATTTCCTCAAGAAATCGTGAGCTCCGAGTTATTTTTGCCTTCGGGTTGGTTCGACGAGGGGATGTTGCGATAGTGAAGCGAACGAATCTGAGTAAGCTCGCGTGATTTTTCACTTCTGAGCGTCTTGAATACGCCCCAACCCCTTGTATACTTACCTATAGACTCCCGCTGATGCGAGGGGTGGTGAAACGAGAAGAAGATTGACAGAGGGTCGCGTACGGGGAAGAAGTAGCCTGCGTGCGTGCGTGTAATCGCGTAAGGGAGCTTGCGAGTAGCATGCTCACTCGCAACACCTACACATCCACGCGTATATATTTGTGTACACGTAGCTTAAATATAAAGCTTGAAAAAGATTTTTCGAAGAGGTAGAGAGAAAGAGAGAGAGGGAGAGGGAGAGGGAGAGGGAGAGAGAAGGAGCGAGTGCGAGGTGATGAGAAGGGAATGTGTAGTAAACGCGAGCGCTACCTCCCTCTCGTCTTTTCGCGAAAATGCAAACACACCCGTGCCACAGATTTACGCGCCGCGCGAATCTACGTCCGAGAACGGTCCTATCTCGAGGGCGCAAGTAAGCGCGAACTATATAAAATACATATACACATATGTATATATGTATATACATAGGAAGAGGTACGAAAGTGAATACATGTACGAACATATACGTGTTTACGTACATCGGTGCAAAGCGAAAGAGTGGCCGACGAGTTGGTGGCGCGGTGTATGCCAGAGGTGTATACACACACACGCGTATATATATATATATATATATATATATATATATTTCTATGCCTATATAGAAGTCGTAGTTCTCATATTCCCCGGAACTACCGTGGAAATTCGACCAAGCGAGATGGAAAATGGAGACGCACGAGAGAAATTCGAGCGTTCGTTGCAACGAAATTGCTTTCCGGCGTTCGCGTACTGTACGCGTATACATACATATTCTTACATATATATTTACTTGCGAAGGTATCCACACCCACACACACACACGCACACGCACGCACACCCACACACACATATGGAAAAGTAATATTTATATAGACGTTGCCATTGCTATTTCCATTTACACATAAAATACGAACGTACAAAGTGTTATATATACAGGGTGATTTTCATGAAGTGTACGAGGCTTTATTCTAAGGTAGATGGGATCGTTACAAACAAAAGTTGCAAATATACATTATGAATATTTTTAATAGTTTACGAGATATACACTTTTAAAGTTGGTCAAATCAGAGCGCACCGAGAAGCGCCCACTCTGTCTTAACCGTAGAGTCAGCACAGTGTAGGGCGTTACATTTGGGATTGTGAAATTCAGAGCAGTCGATTATATTTATTATATTATTACGTAGTCATTTTTATTTCGGTGTGGGCGGCTCTAAAACTTCTCGGCGCGCTCGGCAAAATTCAAAACACTCAATACCCGAGAAATAAAAATGACTGCATAATAATATAATAAATAAAATTGACTGCTATGAATTTTGCAACCCCAAATGAAACGCCCTTCTCGGTGAGCTCTGATTGGACCAACTTTAAATATTTATATCTCGTAAACTATGAAAAATATCCCTAATGTTTATTTGCAACTATTGTTTGTAATTATCTCATCTACCTTATAATAAAGCCTGTTACACCTTATGAAATACACCCTGTATATGGCTGTACGTATGTATATACAGGTACTTATGTACCGAGGAGTACCTGAGAAGTGGGGGGTAGGGGAGAGGATTGGAAACGTTAGAGAAAAGTTTCGCCGACAAGCACGGAGCACTAGCAGTAATATCACTGATTATCGTAGATAAGGGAGAAAGAGTAATATCCATATAACGTGTATCTATGACCACGGGGAGTCTGCGAATGATACGAGGAAAAACGTACGGACTGGAAATTCGAAATTTGAGCTACGTTAGAGATACGAGAAGTTGGAGTGGTAGAGGGATGAAAGTTCGAGGGGTTGAAATATCACCGAAATCAAACGGACGATTTAATATATATAAAAAGAGATATTCAGTGATTTATCGACGTATGAAAAGGTTTTACTTACGATGTCGAACTCGAGATTTTCGGCGATCCAATCGCGTCCTTGCTTGAATTCGTCGTGAAGGCCCATTATGTAGAGCGTATCGAGACCATCGACTATCGTTGCTCCCATGGTCGATGTACCAAATATACTCGCACTGTGACCTCGCCTTGATATTGGTCTAAGCTCGTTCTTACCCCATGCATATCTGACGTAATTGTCCCAGCCATGCTTCATCATCTGATTAGAGAGAAAACAGAAGAAAATAAAATTAAATATTAAATTTGTTTAGAAAATATGTAGAGAATGTGTTTAATTTTACGAGTAAAGTTAAGACTCGTAAAATTAAATTTCCCCTTTTAAATTGAAGGGAAAATTTGATTTTACGAGTGTTTTTACGAGTGTACTTATGGATTGAACTAGATTTAGGAGCCTTTGCAAACGAGGGAGAAAACATTTGTACCAGTCGTATACATTAATTATGCGGGAACGAGAGAATGGTCCCTTTTTCGCTACGACGCGAGCGAAATACTCTCTCTCGCGCTTGTCGCAACTTTCATTCTTCCTCGATCTTCTTTCTCTCTCGTTTCGTCCGACGCGAATTTCCTTCTCTCTCTTCCTTTTCTCGTCCGTGCACAGCCCTCATTAGCCACGTAATTGCGGGTAATTTGTCCAGAGAACACGAGCACCGAGTAAATGCTGACCGACCGCCCGCCACACGCCGAGAGCGAGACCGAGGGACATATGGGGAGAAAGAGGAAAAGAGAGGTACAGAATCTTCCGTACAGTAATCTGGTTAAGGTAGAATGTTGAAATTAAACCATTAGCCTTAGGGCTCTGTGCGTACAAGTCTGGAACTACGTGTACGAACTTTAGTAAGACAAGACGTTATCGCACTTTTTGAGAAAAACATCCCGGATTCGGAAATATTATAAAGCGATGTGTTGACGTGGACGAAATTGTAGCTGATGTTGTACAGAAGAATGATCGCAGGAGAAACTTGTAAATTTGAATCGCGTAAAAATTATTTCGGAATTTAAATTTTGGTTTTTTGGTCTTTTGGGTTAAAAAAAAAATAGCTGGGGTTGGAAATACTATGAAACGATTTGTAGAAATAGACGAAATCGTAGCTGGTGCTGTATAGAAAAGTAATCACGGGAGAAACTTGTAAATTTGAAGCGTTTAAAAGTTATTCCCAAATTTTTATTTTGGTTTTTTGGTTTTTACAAAAAATTGCCGGGATTTGGAAATATTATGAAACGATTTGTAGAAATAAACGAAATCGTAGCTTTTCTTGTACAGAAAAGTAATCACGGGAGAAATTTGCAAAAAAATTCCGAAATTCGGAAATATTATGAAACGATTTGTAGAAATAAATGAAATCGTAGCTGGTGCTCTACAGAAAAGTAATCACACGAGAAACTTGTAAATTTGAATCGTGTAGAAATTATTTCTAAATAAAAATTTTGGTTTTTGGTTTTTACAAAAAATTGCCGGAATTTGGAAATATTATGAAACCATTTGTAGAAATAAATGAAATCGTAGCTGGTGTTGTATAGAAAAGTAATCGCGGGAGAAACTTGTAAATTTGAATTCCAATTTTTTATTTTGGTTTTTTTGGTTTTTACAAAAAATTGCCGGTATTGGAAATATTATAAAACGATTTGTAGAAATAAACGAAATCGTAGCTGGTGCTCTACAGAAAAGTAATCACAGGAGAAACTTGTAAATTTGAATCGCGTAAAAATTATTTTCCAATCAAAAGTTTTAGTTTTTTCGCTTTTTGACACTCGCACTTAAAAAAATCGGCAACAAGAGTATCATATTTGAAATTTATGAAAGATTTACGATCGGAAGAGTTCATGAAAGATTGAAAAACAATAAAAACACGATATTTCACGGTTGTGTTGAATTTTACGAAAATATAAAAAAATGAAATTTCCTCGGGGTGGTTGTAACTTTTCTCCCAGGTTAAATTTATAATGCTTTTTTTACGATAGCACGAAAATCTAAATAATGGCGTTGGATTTATTTCTGTACCTTTGCGGCTGCGATGGCAACTTAAAAATCACAAAAATTTAACCAAACTAGTCAAATTTTTCGCAAACTCGAAACTTCACAATTCTCCTCAATGATAAATCTTACAACATATTACATATTCCCATTCAATGATTCTTTTCTTTACCTAAAACGATTTCCTTCCATATTAAAATTCTAGACCCAAGAAACCAACACCTCGCGTCCTTATACGAATTTCATCCGCGATAGCGAAAAAATTATCCTTCAGCGTTTATTTTCGTCAGCGTCCCAAGAGCTTCCTCCTTTTTTCACTTTCCCGAGAAAAAAGAAAGAGAATTTGACGCGCAATCTCATTATATCAAGTAGACACGCGGACAACCGAGTACCCAAGACTCTAATAGGAAAACCGGCCTCGATTTTATTACCAATTTTTTTCCTCTCCTCCGACATTTCACTATGGTGCACTATCCTCTTCTTGTCTTTTAGTCGCGACCGTTGGGCGGAAAATTACGTGCATTCCTGCCTCGTCGACGCTTTTATCCCCGTATATAAATTGCTGTCTCTGTATAGGCATGGACTCTCTTCGTATCGAGGGAACGTGTATCTCCCAAGGGTAAGATTCCTGCAAGATTCGTCCATGTACTTTATCTACTTGCAACCAGATGCACCTAAGAAGGATCAGACGTGCGACTGGCAAACATATTCTCGAAGCGGGTAGAGAGAGAGAGAGAGAGAGAGAGGAACAAAGGGGGGAGGGAGAGACGAGAGCACCAGACTGAGAATTGTTCATTTTTTTTACGACAGGACGCGTCCAATTATAGAAGTTCATCCTTCAGTTTTCTCTCGTTCTCTCTTCCTTTCTTCTTTTTATTTCAACAGACCGGGCCAAAAGCTCGTTAGATGCGAGAAGCGACGAGGATTTCTAGGTCCGAGTTCAGAAAATCTCGGGTCGACGACTGATGGCACCGTAACGCTTTGTCGGCGAAACGTAGAAAAGAAAGAAAAGAGAGAACCGTTTTAGTTGAAACTCGAATCGAAATTTAATGAAACTGTAACGAATATCGCGTTTCGCGTCGGTAACAGAGAAAAATTCGTTAACGAATCGAATATAATGATTAATTAACGCGTCTCTCATTTCCAAATCGAATAATCCAGTTTACTTTTATTTTCCATTCAAGGTTATACGTCGCTCATTCGTTCGTCTTTTTGGCGACTCGTTCTCGTTATCAAAGACGTAATTACCCTTTTGTTTATAATCGTGAGAGAGACACGCTCGCGCATTGTACGTCGACGAGAGAGGGTGGCTTGAACGGGCTTGAGGCTAATAGCGTGAATTAATCTTTGCCTAAGTGGAGCCAACGGTAGCGGCGACACCCTAGCTGGCATTCAGCGTGGATCAAAACGATGAAAGGCCGGGGGTCGAGCTGATTCCGTTCTACTGTGTTTCGCCAAGAAGAAAAAAAAGGCGAAAAAACGAATGAGACGGAGAGAGAAAGAGCTGGAGGAGAGTCGACGCGCGCGATTAGTTCCCATTCCCCTGGCTCCACTCTTCATCATTTACCGAGAGCGAGAGAGAACTCTTTCCTAGTCGTTGAATCCGTTCTCACTCTCGACGAGGTCGTCATCCTCGTCATCAACGTCGCCAGTTTTCCCCACGATGAAACGGGAGATCCCCGCGAGTCTCGAAACTGCCTGTGATTTCGCAGCTTACTCCGTCCAATGTATTACCAATGGATCTGGGCACATATATGTATGTAACTATCTGCATGTGCCAGTGAACAGTGGATAAGTATGCCATGAGCTGTCGCCGTCATCGTCCTCTCGTCCTTCTCTCTCCCTCTTCCATCAGGTCGCGTCTCTCATTAAAAGAGAACCGTTTCCATTGTGCTCCAGGCCTCATAGTCAGAGGACCTGTGCCGGAGAGCTAATACGAGACACGGAGCCGAGCAGAGAGAAACGAGAAGGACCTGAGACTGAGAAAAGGAAAAAGGGTAGGGGAATGGTAGAGCGACGATAGACAATGAGACTTTGTCGGGAACCGACGGTCTGTGGAAGAGGTGGTTCGTCTGATGGTGCTAGCGCGGCGGAAAGAACTCGAGAAGATGGAAGTACGAGGGTCGGCGGTGATGCTGATAGCTGTATATACATATATAGTAATATTGCACTTAGATATATAACGGGAGAGCCCTTTTGCTCGCTCCGCGTCGGAGCCCAACGATGAAAAGTACGCGAGGAGAGCCGCTATTGCGGTAATCCGAGTGGAAGCAAAAGGAGACTTGTGCGCAGAAAGAGAGAGAGAAAGAGTAAAAGGAAGTAGGAATTGAGAATAAAGGAGCTACAAAGCGAAAGGGCGCGAGTGCTTGCGATTTTTGCTCGTTGCGCGAGCTGAAGTTAACGAACGGCGATGTATAAAGTTCCAGCGAGCAACTGATGACTGTAGACGCAAAGTTGCAATACCAATAATCGCGTATTGATCCTATAAACGCCCCTGGAATGTACAAATATGATGAACAATCGGTAGATTGGAAAATAACGAATTTTTCAAGTGAAATAGGACATTTTTAAACAAATTGACAACAACAAAGTGATGAATGTTTCGTTATACGACCTCTGGTGATCCCTTTAGCCAATTTTATTCCCGTTGTAGCAGGCGTTAATTGCGTTGAAATTGATATTTAGATGTACGACCACCACCTACGTTGGTGAGAGCGGATAATACCTACTCGTTCCAGAGTTATGGAACGAGTAAATGGACCAACGGCGAAGCGGAGACTGGTTAGGAGTTTCGCTTTTGAGATTAATTATACGAGAAACATGCTGTCGGGTATTGGAATATAAGTGCGCGTCTCGAGTTCACTGGATATCCAGGCACAGGTATGGTGGACTGCCCCACGGGACTGAGATCGTTGCCGTGGTTGGTGGCGATGAAGGGAGATTACTTACTCATCGGCTCGTGCATCACAGCGTTTAGTTACGGGATATAATCCTACGACCTTTGACCCGATTTTACCGCAGCCGAAGTTTCACGTAATTTTCAAATAATTCCTCCAAGAGGCGTACAAAAATTCGAGTTCTCACTTTCTTCATCCATTCTTTTCACGGTTATTCGAAACTTCTTCGTTTCATGGATATTGGTTTTCTTCTTGATGAAAGTTCGGAGAGTCGAGTATTGAGAATTTGTTGAAATGTCGTAAGTTTTAAGTTAATTTCAGAAGAATTGTTGGAATTAAATTACAAAATTTGTCTGGCATCTTAAACATTAGGTTAATATTTAACTCCAAAATACGATAAACGTAAGAATAATTTCCGAATTAGGGAATGTCTCGTTGTATAAAATTGTACGTGGTTTAGTAGAATATCTAATTTACGTTCAGGTTTAAAAATATCAGGTTTGAAAATTTGAACTGTTCTTACCTCGTGTCATCCAACCAATCGAGAACCGTGAACTTAGCGTGATAATTTTTAGAAATAAACAAGAGAACAATATATCCGACTTACCTCGTCGATAACGTGGGACCTAAATGGTCGTGAGAATGCGACTTTTTCCAAAAAAAAAACCTCTCAACTTAAACTCGAGCTTACGATCCTACGCAAAGAAAGAAACAAAGTTCGTGAACAAACCTCTTTGACTTTTTCACGACGTTGATTGGTCGTGTCGTCGAGCGGTGGATTCGGGGGTCTTACGATGTATGGACCAGGTACAGGACCGGGAGGTGGTTCGACCGCCGTTGATTCGGTCGGTCTGTTTCTCACGTTAACGATCGGACGTTTCTCATCCTTGTTACGTTGTGCTTCCTGATCCGGCAGAGCGTTCTCTTGTACCCAGGCAGGTACGTTAGGCTGTTCGGAGCGTTCCTCAGGTCCAACACCCCGATCGACGACACTTGCGAAATCTCGTCTCGTCATAAAAGTGCCGGTCAGTAAAACGATCAGCATTACCGACAGCAATCCGCTGATGGCTAACCTTTGCATGAGCCTCATTTTGTCAAGGCACTTGGATAGACAGCACCGGTCACCCGGGATTTCTGATGACCCGCTCGTATTGATGCCTCTGAGTTACAGACAAACACGTCGTTCTTCCATCAAAAAGTATCCCAACGTTATTTCCAAATCATCCGATGAATTTCCCGAAACGATTTTTGAAAACTAACCGATCGTACTTTTACACAGTTACTCTCCAAACTGGATCGAGATAGAACGAAACGTTCGACAGGTTTCTTTGTTCTTAAACCATGGACCAAAAAAAGGATCGGGACAATTTAAAATCCCCCGGTTAACGCGATACTGTTACGTGAGACGAAAGAAAGGTGGGAAGCTTGATGAGCCTCGCTCCCTGGTAACAACTTATTCGACCCAGTTCTCGCCCGATTCGAGGTACCGCGGAGGGTTGTTTCTTCGTCAAATTGGGTTGATAGACTCGATAAATGTGAGAGTTAGGTCGTAAATGAGGTGTGTGTGTGTGTGTGTGTGTGTGTTACGAACGGAGTTTGACGCTTGACCAAGTTTACTCGTGAAGACGCGGAACTACCCCCGAGTTGGAGAATAGTTGGGCAATAGGGTACCCGTTTGGTGCACGGTTGGTGCGGTCTATCGTATCGTCACGATAGTTGGCTGAAATTTTATCGAATTTCGTAGGTCGGACGAGAGAAACACGAATGAAATTTGTTTCCGTTCTAGGCGAAGAGCGCTTTCAACGAAATTCGAGCAATGACGGAATCATAAAATCACGAATTCTTGATGTAGAGCCATCTAAAATGGCACACGTGCGCGTGTGGGTGTGTGTAGAAGGAAAGGTTGATTCGATGAAGTGGACGACTCGATGTGTGATATAAAGTGTGAGTTAGAGAGAGACCAAGAATCGCGTCGCCCGCGCTACTTACTCGTCGACCACCTGTTGTCGTACGCGCTAGCTCCGCGATTCCACGAGCGGCTAGCAGACTGTATAACGAGCTCTCGATAGCCGTATGTCTCGTTCGTGCACTCGTAGATTTTCGTCGGTCTTCCTCGACGTTACCGCGACGACAAAATCTCTCGTGAGAATAACGTAAAATATCTTTCTTTGTGTTTGTTTTTAGAACTAAAAATTGTCGTCTCGTCGATCCAGCGCGATGACGTCGTCAAGGTAAAATTTTTGGTGACGGAGGACGTTCGGTCGGATCGCGTGCGAAAGCTGTTGGAGAGAAACATAAGCAATCATGTAGCGTATTTCGTTTATTTTTCCACAGATTTGTACTGGATTTCAACTCGTTCGATGGGAGACTTCGATTTATCGATTATCGGTGAAATTAATTATATTTTAATTGACATCGATACGTAATACGTAAGATTCGATTGGGAAATTCCTAATGATATCAAAAGCGTGCGATCATCGAGGATATTGATCGTAACAAAATTTAATCGTTTATTTCGGGACTATTTTCGTTCATCGGAACTGGCGAATTTAATTTCCGAAATGCAATTCGCTCGAATCGGTCTAATCGATTCTCGTCGATACTCCGAGACGAAAATATCGAGGAACCGATAGGTCGCATCGCTTCGTACGAAAATGAAAGAGACGACGAAATACGATCCAACTCGGGCGGGACTTGCGCCCCATCACGGTTTTATTACGTTGGTAATATAATTTCATAAAATTTCAACGTCTATTGTATCTATCTAATTACAAAAAAGTAATTCTATTTTTTCCTACATATTGTTAATTGAATTGTTATTGCCAGGAATGGGCTCGAGGCTATATCGAACAGTCGGCAAACGAACCAGGAAGCAAGTTGTATATACAAATGCCGAGAAACCATAAATAAAAAAGCTAGAGAGAGAAAAGTAGAGATAGAGAGAGCGAGAGAGTGAGAGAGCGAGAGAGAGAGAGAGAAGAATCGATTCGAAATGAAGACTGGGTAAGTTGAACGGAAAAAGGAGTTCGATGGAGTAGAAAAAGGAACGGTTGTTTATATAAATATACATAGCTCAATGACAGAAGGGCATATCTGCTATAACCTTGTACCATATACATATAAACACGACTCAAGCTATAAGCCCTTTTAACCTTGTGCCATATATATATGATCTAAGATATATGCCCTTTTAACCTTGCGCCATATTATATATATGTCTCAAGGTTAAAACGGCGTATTACACCCTCTTAAGGGCATAATACGCCCTTTTAACCGTGTGCTATAGTACATATAGCATATGTCTCAAGGTTAAAAGTACGTATTACGCCCTTTTAACCTTGTATTATATAATATATATGGCCCAAGGTTAAAAGGGTGTATTATCTACCTACGTTTAAGTACAATTCTTATCGGGCTTTCTGTCATCAAAGTCGTTATAATATACACAGAAAACATAGATGTGCTAGTGCGATCGCATTTTCTCCGTGTTCACGAAGTGTACAACGGTTCAACGACTTTCCACCTCGTTGATTTCCTTAAACGGTGGCAACGACTCGTACGGCATTAACTTGGCTACGACTCGACGAGACTCGCATACAGTATTGGCTTGAAAAAACGTGGTGAACTTTCGCGCACATGTGTCTACGCGCTGACCTTGACTCGAGTCGTGTATGGAACCACTCGGATAAATTTCAATTAACAACGATTATCGAGACGTTCTATCCGTCGATAATGATTAAAGCCTCGCGCTAAATGATAAAGAGAAAACAGTATTATCATTCGGTTAAGTGTCGATAATTCTACTTACTGTTAAGCTTCATAATTATGCTAATTACGTAATGTGCAAACCTCGTCTAAAAAATAAGATTCTCATACGAAATAACGTGAATTTAATCGAAAGAATTACGATTTTTTCTTCAAAATGTAGCTACGACGAATTCACGTTGAAAACAAACGGAAAAAGAAAAAATAGATCGGAAATAAAGACGGAATCGAATGAGAAACTCGAGTCGAGAGAGTGATAAACATAATAGTGACGAGCGGGTGAGTTAAAAAACGAAGGACAGAAGAAATTGTAGATAGTAATTGGATTATATATGCGAAGAGCATTTAAAATTTCTAGATCGCTTCTCGACGTTCCTGTATACGGGCGCTATAGAAACGTGTGTATATATATATATAGTAACGGTTTCAAGATTTAGTACCGGGGCGAGACGAGTATCGAGAAAGAGAAACAGTGAAAAAGGGTGAGGAAAAGAGATAGTGAGATAGAAGAAGAGAATTGAGGGAGAAAAGGGTGGATGAGATAGAAGGGGGAGTGAGGGAGGGGGTGAATGCCTTTTATCGTCGGTGCTCATCCTCGTCGTTTGTGGCACCCCCGGCCGGGCCTCCTGGAATCACCGTATGCATTTTATCGCTCAGCCCGCTGCGGGCGTTACACCTGCAGTGGGAGAGCACAGCTCGAAGAGTTTCAAGTGAGGGAGACAGAGGGACCGAGAAAGAGTGAGAGGGAGGGAGAGAGAGAGAGAGAGAGAGAGAGAGAGAGAGAGAGAGAGAGAGAGAGAGAGTACGATTCTACCTTGCAAAAGCATTGAAATTCTCCACGGGCCAACCTCCTTCTCTCTCTTGGATATTTAATGCCCGAATATACGTAAAATTTCGAGTCTGCTTCATCCGTCCTTTATTCTCTCTCGCTCTTGCTCGCACACATACACATATACTTGTGACGTCCAAATGCTCATTACATTCGCTCGAGCAACTCCATCTCTCTCTCTCTCTCTCGCTCGTCTTACAGTCCCTCACCCGGTTGGCACATTTAATTCAACATAGATATCTACCCTCGATTCTACTATATATATATATATATATATATATATATATATATATATATATATGTTTGTCTATATATCAATGTATGCGTATCAAGTTAAATGATTGCTCAGTTCTTTCTACCAAATGTTATATAATGGATGAAAATTGCGGAATAATAACATTCTCTTTCTCTCATTTATCCATTTCTCGAGAAGTTTTCTGAGGAAATACTTAATGCACGATTCACGATGTAATCCGCGTGTTTAAACACCGGCACGCAATCATCCACGAAGCAACGGTACATCTTCGTGCTTACTGTATATATATATATATATAT
>JAPYZT010005570.1:0-11676 GCA_030522965.1 Tryphoninae sp. A BG-2022a
CCCCCCCCCCCCACTCTATGTCACTGCCTTCTCATTCGTTCCCCCCCTCTTTTTTCGACCAATGCGTTCTCACAGTGGAAAAAGCATCGAGTCATATGGCGCGTTGCTCTCATCTGGGCCACGGAGTGTTTCTCTTTTATCTCTTGTGACGCTCCGTCCCCTCTCTCTCTCTCTCTCTCTCTCTCTCTCTGTCTCTCTCTCTCTCTCTCTACCTCTCTCTCTCTCGTCGGTGGTGTATTTTTTTTCTTTCTTTTTGTATTTCATTTTTTTTTTGCGCTATGTGTGCAACGATATACGTTATCTCCAATTAATTTTCACGCTTATTCTCGTAAAAGGCGAGAAAAAAGTGGCGAATGCTTTTCGCGTAGGACGCTTTCATGTACCGGCTACGGAGCACGTTTCATTCGTTCGGATGATCGATTTATGATGCGATTTTGTATGATATGAATTATGAGAACGTTGTTTTTTTTTGTTTTTCAATGTTAATGAGAATCGGATGTTAATGGACATCGATGGAATATTAATGGATCAAACGTGCCCGAGAGCAAAATTGCGAGCGAGTAATAATTTAGCGAACGTTGATATTTTGCATGGAGTGGATTCTAAAAGTTGTTACAGACTATACAGAACGAACTGTCACGTAATTACAACGGTACGTATGCGCACTGCCATGGCAATTTTACGCGTACGTTTAGATTGCAGTGGGAGGCAGTCGTCACGGACCGGCAAAACATATGCGACAGCATCCGGCTGGAACCGTTTCGCTACGTTGCCGCAACGCGCAAGTTTTGGCCGCCTCCCGTGCAGAAATGTTGACAGGGATAACAAACTACTGATCATATCCTGATCAGGATATCGCAAGGATGCGCGAAAACAGGTGTCCCTACAGGAATCCAGATGGTTTCCGCATCGAAAGAAATTTACGTCGGTGACGAGATTTCGAAACGATGGCGCCACTGTACTTTCGGGGTATGCGAAGCATATCCTGATCAGGATATGACAGGAATGCTCCAAAACGGGTATACTTATAGGAACCAGATGTTTTTCACATCGGAAGAAATTTGCGTGGGTGACGATATTTCGAAACCATGGCGCCACTGTACTTTCGGGGTATGCAGACTCAATCCTAATAGGAAGCCTGTGATGAGCGTAGATTTTATGACCAATAAGAATATATATAGATATAGTAGTATTAGTACCGTTCACGGCCGACAGGTGGCGCATGGCCATCCCGCTTCTCACAAACGAACCATGCGTCCGCTGGCATTATAAATGTGTAAACTGTGCAGGAAAGTGTTAAGTTTCCGTTGGAACGTGCTGCAAAGAATTAGCTCACACTCCAATAAGTGTGCTATACAAGTGTTGGATCGTAAAATTACATACACTTTTTTCATATACATACTTATTTTTTCAGCCTATCCGGTTGCCTTTAATTTGTTTCCTTGAAGTCGCGGGTAGAAGCTAGTATTTAATATAATGCTTTCACCAATTCATTATTCTTACGTGATTTGATCGGGATCCCTGCTCGAATCCAGTTAGAGTCATTAACATATTCGAATCGGGATTCCTAATGGAATTCAGTTTACGGATCTTACATTTAGTCCTCGAATCTGATCCGATATTGGACTAGATCCCGATTAGGAGCCCGGGATAGAAGTCAGAATTTAGCTGTATCCCTGCCAAAATTTCTGCACGAGCTAGTCTGAAACAATCTTGCGCGGGTAATTGCCGATTCTGTAACGTTTTTATAAATTCTTTTTGGATTAATAAAATATTGACAACCCAAAGTGTCGAGATTTAATTACAAATTCCGACAGTCAGCACCGACCCAAGGTTAAAATTTTGTTTACTCCAAAAACGTATCGATGTGAAATTGTTCAAAACATTATTGATCGTTTCAATCAAAATCATGAGGTTTTAATCGCCTACGAATTTCGACTAAACATCTAGAAAATCGCATTAACTCAAAAACGTTTGAAAAACAATTCGTAAATAGGAACGACACGTTTATTTTATATTCCTTTTTGTTCATCGCCAATCGTGTTAATATTCGAATTTTATCGTTTAAACGATTAATTATTAACGACGAAGCGTCGCTCTCGAACGAGTTATAAATTTTTGGACAAGTCACCTAGCCAATGACGCGTATCGAAGTAGTTTTCACGGTGAACGATATAAATGTGATTCACCGTGTTTATACGATGGAAATAAAGCTTCAGCAGCACTCACGGCTTTTCCTTTAACTATCTCGCGAGTCGAGACGAACGCAACAGGAACGATTTAATTTTATCGTCTTCTATGGTTATACGCCACTACCCTTATATTTTTTTCACCCTGCCTTACTTAGATTTCATACCGTGTCCGCGAGCAATTATCGATAAAACGAGGAACGAAAGGCAACTGCGATAGCACGTTTGTTTGTATATTGAAACTTTGTTATTTTTGTTCGTTTTGTTTACATTTTTTAAACCATTTTTTTTAAAGTTCTATCGCTCATCGTTACACCCGCGTTTGTTATTATAAAAGCTGCGCTTTTTTCAGGCTCGTGCGTTTTAAAAAAAAATGCTCGAATTTGTTTACAATTTTTCGCTTTTAGTTTATGTCGTAGTTAAAAAAATTGTTCACAAACGTTGCACTGTATCACAGCGAGCGAAGGAGAAAAAGACAGAGAGGGATAGTTCCTTTTTAATGGAAGACTGCGTTTTAGTTTCAGCAGTTTCAAAGCTCTCGTGCACATTTTCTAGTTTCGCGAAACATCTAGCCAAGAGACGAAAAAAGTATTCGAAGAAAAAGGAACTCTCGACGATCTCGCGATGGGAATGAAACAAAAAGTTGGGCATAAGGGAGAAAAGAAAGTAAACAAGCAGAGAACAAAAATTCTTCTTTTCATTCTAATGAGACTCGTTCTGTAATGAGCGCTCTCTTTCTCGTGCGACACGGTGAATCATCCGACTTTCAGACGAGGTCTCGACTAATTCCTCGTCTCACTTTCACTCTCTCCCTCACCCTCTCTCTCTCTCTCCCTCTCACCGCTCTCGTTCTCTCCTTCGATCGACGAATTTTCTTTTTACAATTTTGTTTTTTCGACTTCAATTTAATTTTTTAATTATTCAAAGCCACACACGTACACGCAATACAGAACCTTTCTACTCGTTAGTTCGGGCGTTTTGAATCCAGTCAGGATCGCATCGAGACATCCAGATTTCTCTCCATTAGTGAGACTGCTCTCTCGTTTCGCTAATTGCGCATGGTCATTAGCGGCAATCGTCATTAATTCAACAAGGCTTACCACTTCTCGTTATTCGTATCGATGTACGGGTAACACGAGACTGTGGACTCGTACGGTATAGTATCGCTGCGTATACATCGGTCCGAAGCGACGTACTCGAAAATACCACTCGTCGATGGAAATCCGACAGAGGGTGGTGAACTTAAAAGAAATTACTCCCCTTACGTTTTTATATTTGTACTTGCGGAAAATCTAATCGCGTGTGCTAGAATAATCTACTAATATTTAACTATACGTATAGAGCACGTATTGTTACAGCCATACGAAAATACTACTCGTCGATGGAAATCCGACAGAGGGTGGCAAACTTAAAAGGAATTACTCCCCTTACGTTTTCTTTTTTGTACTTGCGGAAAATCTAAACGCGTGTGCTAGAATAATCTACTGATATCTAGCTATACGTATAAAGAACGTATCGTTACAGCCATACGAAAAAACTTGCGAGGAGATCGGAAGTTTGTGCCACAATTTTTAATGTTTTATATATATATATATATATAGTCTCGCGAGACTATATATATATATATATAGTCTCGCGTCTC
This sequence comes from Tryphoninae sp. A BG-2022a, assembly GCA_030522965.1. Classification (NCBI taxonomy): domain Eukaryota; kingdom Metazoa; phylum Arthropoda; class Insecta; order Hymenoptera; family Ichneumonidae; species Tryphoninae sp. A BG-2022a. Next base: position 3,832 of record JAPYZT010005570.1, read on the forward strand.
TGGAAGTAATCTTCTATTTGCCAACTTCGAGATTCGTCGCGATGTCTCCTCCAGACTCTTTCTCATCTTCGGTCCACTTTCTACTTCCTTATACACACGGGCCACAGGACCAACCACTCCTCGAACCCATCAGCCCACTCCATACAAAGTTATTAATTTATTTCCCGACGAGTTCGAGAGTTTTTTGAACGCTTCGAACGTCATCTATCGACTACACCAGCAATAATTTCTCGGATGAGAGCAATCCTGGAAGATTCTTCAAGAAGAAAAATCCAGGATTTCTTTGCTTTTTGTTTTTGACAAGATCGATTAAGGAATCCAATATATATATTATTAATTATTTATTTAACTTTATAAATTAATATTATCAAAATATAAACATTATTATGTTTTATTTATAGATAATGTTTTTTAGCAGTGGTTTGGAAAAGAAAAATGTAATTGAAAATTAAAAAAGATTAAAATTAAAATCGGTTTGGGGGATGAGCAAGTTTTCACACAACGGCGTGGGAACTAGTCCATCTTCGAGAACTGGCCATTGCCTGTATAACCTTACGAGCGCTGCATGCTCAATCGTAATTCGAGCTTGATCCCTCTACCTCCGAGGTTGTACATAATACGCCCTGGGTTGGAAGCTCGAGGGAGGTTTGTTGTCTGACAGCATGAACGGGACACAACAAGAGAGTTAGTGAGAATGAGTGAGAGAGAGAGAGAGGGAGGGGGAGAGAGAGAGAGGGAGGGAGAGAGAGAGAGAGAGAGAGAGGGAGGGGGAGAGAGGGAGGGGGAGAGAGGGAGGGGGAGAGAGGGAGAGAGAGAGAGAGAGAGACAGCGCACCGAAGGATAATAATAATCCTCATGGACTTGATATCAGCTATCGCGCCTGCGAGACGTTCTCTCGTTATGGAAACAATGTCAGGCTTGGGAAGAGAGTCTGACTATTCGCGTATGCTACTCGCGACATCGGACAACCGCTCAATCAAATATTACACTTCCGTTGATTGTTGCAACTGTATTTTGATACAGTAATTAATCAAAGTCTCGACATTGTCTATACGAACACTCGTCTTTCGTTTCTCGTTTAAAATAGAAAATATTTTAATAGATACGTGAATAGAACATCAACGATGTCATTAAAAAATTATCGATGTGATTAGAACATTATCGATGTTGTTAAAGAATTATCGATGCCAATGGACCAACGTCATCGATAAAAAGAGATACTCGCGATAGTGTGAAAACGATTGACGTACGCCGATACGACGTCGATAAAAAAAAATGTATTGAACTCCACTGGGTGAAAAAAATTGTGTCGACGTCCCTCATCGTCATGACAATGTCGTCCATTGTGAGTAGAAGAGAAACGGAGCAAAAATATTCCATTCGAGTCTTCATGACACGTATAAATTTAACATCCAGTCTGTCTCTCTCTCTCTCTCTCTCTCTCTTTCTCTTTCTCTCTCTCGATAGCAGTAAAACGTGTACACAGAGAGGAAGAGAGTCAGCGTTCTCCCGATCCCAATAAGTCTCGTGGCTGAAATAGCTTCAAGAATCGAACGAATGTTCAGACACATGGATGGATGTACTTCTGGCATCTACACGTTACATGTATATATATATATATATATATATATATATGTGTGTGTGTGCGTGTATATGTGTCTGTATGCCAGCTTCTTCGATGTTCTTCCCTTCTTTCTCTCACTCGTCCTCGATCGACACCACGAAAAGAATCTAAAATAAAACGGAGTTTCAGGAAGTTCGACGCTACCATAAAAGCTTCCGGTTGAACTATCTCGACGTTTGTATGTGTCGTCGTACTCGCAGGATACAAGAAAAAGAGAGAGGGAGAAGTAAGAGGGGCCCGTCCAATCCTTCTGTATCCCAGCCACCACGTACGTTCTGTCCGACAACTTTGCACTCAACCTTGCACTTTACCTCGATCATCTTGTCGCGTCACCTATATCTCAACGAGAGTTACGTACGTCAACTTTCTTGCACTCGATCGAGTCTTTAGTCCAACGAAAACACAAATGTTTGTCAAATAGCAAGGAAACAAAGAGTTTGACACACTTCAGGAAGTCACGTGTACCTTGTCAAGGGTAAAAAATGCATAAGGTTAAATTAAAATGTTATAATTAATAATGATTATTTTTTGTTACTTGTCAATGGCGATTTTTAATTTATTCTTGAAATTAAAGAAATATTTTTATTTCTCATATTTTTACGGTTTTCTCCATTTCGTTAGTTTATATTTTTTGTAAATAAAGGATCTTGGGCTCAAACAACGCATTTTTGTATCCTTCGCATTCTCCTTTACGATAGAGAAAATCGCTCGCAGGGTTTACCGCGCGAGTGTGCTGTCTGACCTGCCACAGCCGGATCTACTGCGCGGCCCTCACACGTTTTACTACACGCGTCGGGTTACCTGGCTGCTTCCAAGAATTTTCAATCTCGAGAATTCTGGAATCTGCTCGTATATATATATATATAGGAGCAGATTCCACAATATATATATTTACCTTTGCGGAGAGAAAGATGAAGAAATAGATACGATGGGGAAAGAAAATATATCGAGAATCGTGGAAGGAAGAAGGTAGGAGCACATACAATGTCCCGAAGGGATTTTGTGGTAGGATTTTCGTCTTTCTTCAATTACCAGTTTATCCTCCCTATCGCGAGTGAGATATCCTGACCGTTAGTCGTGTTTCCGGCAGACGAAAATGCGCAAAAAGCGCCTTGAAAAACGTTTCATTCTTTTCCCCTTCTTTTTTTTCGTACATATATACGTGAATCGTTGAGTATACCAAAAAAGCCATAGTTTCGTTATTGCCCCTTTATCCTCTTTATGGAATTCTATGGTCCCTCGGGACTTCGATGTATTCCATATATATCTGAAAAGCTTCCGAAACGAAATAACATTTTATCTTCTTATCTCATCGAGCATCTGAAATAAATGTGAGTATAGAAAGTGTTCAATCGGTTTCATAAATAAATAAAATTTTTTTAGAGGGGAGCGAAAAAAAAAGCACATTGGGCCCTCGTAATTTTGCCGAATGTGCAATATCGTAATATTTATTCGATCGCGGCTTTACGAAATAAAGAAAGAAATTGAATTTCGAAGTAATTGAATTTTTATCGATTCTTTTTTCGTTCTCGATGACAAACGTTGGAATTTTCATCCAATTCTTTGTCCATTCCTAAAAATAATAAAAGATATTACAAAATATATATATATATATATTTATATGTTTTTTTTAAATAACACATTAGTTGATATATTTTTATTTTTACACGTGTAACAGTTTTGATTCGACCAACTATTTACCATGAACGAAATAAAAATGCAATATGCTGTCTCGAATAATCCTCATAGCTCAAGGAAAAAAATTATGACGATACAACCGTCGAGGGTACGGTGAGATGATTGGGAGACAAAAAATTTCAAACTTACAGCGTACACTTTTTTTTCTTATTCTCCTTCGCTGTGTCTCTCCTGCTGATCACTATATACACTGTATCTCTCCCCCAGCCACAAACTGGCTCAATAGCCTACCCACAACTACGAAAGTTTCTGCTCAGGAAAGTTGGCTCTGAACTTCCCATACACACACACACACACACACACACACACATATATATATATATATATATATATATATATATATATATATATATATATATACAGAAGCGACGCTTGAGTGCAGCACGTCATGATGTATGAGCAGACAGTAGGAAGACCAAGGGGAGCGAGAGGGAGGATTTCAAGTCTCTCTTGACGAAGTGCACGAGCACCCATGGAATGTACAATCCCAACTCTCGTTATAGGACATCGTACTATTGTAATGCACAAGTATATACGATGAATTCTAGGACCAGTCAGCCAAACTGTCCTTGTACATCGATCTAGTTCACGTTTATTGCGTCATTTTATAAGGCTACTTTTCCAAAAAAAAAGATGAATTTATTTATACGCACATTAATTAATTAATGGAATTATTTAATACGCGTTTATCGATCTTAAAAACCTTTAGATTTGAACAAAATAAAATGGAATTCGATTCGTTAAAGAATATAGAGTACAGCATGGATCATAGATTTTTGATAAATAGAAGAAGAAGAATAAGAATTAATGAAAGTGGTTGATTTGAGAGGGAATGCCCCATATATACAGCTTTGGTCCAAATATTCTCATTCTTGATCCCGAGAGAGTCAGAGGACCGAAGGTACGATAAGCCGCTAGTTGTGATAAGCCGCACCAACGATTTTCTCGCCTAGTTCCAATGTACGTATGTACGTATTACATACATATATACATATGTCTATTATATATATCTGTGTATATGAATACATAAGCTAGCGAAGGTGAGCGTTGGCGCGTGGAATTAGTGATATCGCTTCTTCACTCGGAGAACCCTTTATCAATGTCAAGTTACGCTCGAGAGCAGCCAAGTTTGACGCGTTGCAGCAAACACGAGAGGCGGACAGAGCATGTCTGACCTGCACGGACCGTTTCTACTTCGGATCTCTTGCGGTCAGCGTGTAACCGATCGAATGCGAGGACCGCCAGTGTTTTCGACTAATTAGTCTCTTGTCCCAGTTGTGAGATTTCGATGTCCCGTTCGGAGATACCTGAGGCACGTGACTTTTTTGATTATTTGATTATTTGATTATTTGATTATTTGATTATTTGATTATTTGATTATTTGATTATTTGATTATTTGATTATTTGATTATTTGATTATTTATTTATTGATTTTTTGATTTTTTGATTTTTTGATTATTTAATTGTTTGATTATTTGATTACTTGATTATTTGATTATTTGATTATTTAATTATTTTATTATTTGATTATTATTTGATTATTATTTGATTATTTGATTATCGACATACAAAAATATTAACAATCCTTTTTGAATTCTCAAATTCGATTTAATCATAACGATTAATATTACTAATCGATATCAAAAATGATATAATAAAAGTGATGAGATTTTTCACTCCCTAAACATTTCATCCCTTTCATTCATGCTTTCATCCTTTCAACCTCCTCTCTCTCCCACCCCGCGCTCGTTCAGTCTCTATCTTTCTCTATTCTCCTACATCCTTAACGATTTTCTGTCGTCGCAAATACGTGTTGGATTTGTCTGTGTGTTCCATCCTCGAGCAAAAGAGCGAAGGAGAGGGAGCGAGAGAGGACAAAAACGAGACAGCATCGCGGTTGCTCCGGGTATTTGAATTTATCGGGCGATATCGGAAACTACTTTGCCGGCCGACAATAGAGGTTATTGTGGCCGGGGGTTTTCCAGCACAGTACGAGGTGTGTACAGGGCACAATATATACATACATAGGCTATGTACTATATATATATATATGTATGTCAGTACATACCCTGCAACGTTAATATTGCATACGATGTAAGGGTGGAAAGGGGAGGGGGTGAAAAAGAGGAGATTCCGTTGAAGGCACAGCAAAATCTAGCAGCTCCTTCTCGATGCGCTTTTATGCTCCGTTGCTCTATTTTTCCACGGTGCTCGTTGCCACAAAATCGTACCCGGGAGAAACGAGAAAAATATCAAATCCAAAGAAAATACCGACGCGATGATATTTTTTCATGAAAAATCTTCGTTTTAAAAAATAAACGAAAAATGTACCTAGGAATCACCGCGACAATGTTATAAATTGTATCCGATTTACTGATACATTTTTTTTATTGAAAAAAAAAAAAAGAAAATCTGTTCGATTCAAAATTCATCGATTTCAAAATTTGTTTACATTCGTTTAAGTTCGTTGTTTATGTGTATAAAGTGTTGCGAGGAAATTTGTAATATTGTCTGAGGATGGGGATAAAAATGTTGGAAATAGCAGCGAGAGTCTAATTTTCTAGCCATTTGAAATTTGACGATTATCGAGTTCATTCACGTGTCAAAGATCTCATTATCCTAACTAGAATATGATCCGATGAACGTGTCAGTTGCACACGGAGAATTATAATTAAATTCGGAGATTAATCAAGCCAGGGGGGGCACGCTGTATATTAATTAATTGACAAAGTCAATGTATAGCACGCTCTCGAATTTTCATCGAGAGGTAAACGAGGATCTCTCGGGCTTGCAGCAACGAACACATCGAGAGAGCTCCAACCTGTTACGTTTGTTATTATCTTCTCTCTCGCTCTGTCTCTCTCTCTCTTTTCATACCACCACAGCGAAAGAGAGATATGAAGGGAGTGAATGAGAGAGAGAGGGAGGAAGAGAGAAAGAGGATTCCCGGTCGCTTTGATCTCTCATCCTCTCTCGTGGATATCATGAACGAGAAGCAGGCGTGAAATTTTCCTCAAGACTCCCACGCTCGTGTCAAGCCTTGCCCGTGGGAAAAGCGAGGGATGAAAATTTAGCGACCGGATCGTCACTCGAGGGCTAATGCCACCTCGTGAATCCCTTCGCGGAAGCAATGAGGTCAACCGGGGATTAGCTCTTTCGGATAAGACAAAAGTTTAGCCGGAGAATTTCAGATGCCAGGAATTCTATCTCGGTCTCTCTCTCTCTCTCTCTCTTTCGCGTAAAACGTCCAATTGACATTTTCAAATTTTGTTACGCAAACGTTTCTCAATATCGAAATATCAATTGTCAATTTTTATTTTATATTTAAAACGATTAACGAGTTTGAAAATTGAAACTTAAATATTAATTTATCATTCAACGATCGAATGAAAATTGTGAAAAAAAAATCTTGACGAGATTTATTACGAGTTTGTCGCCACGTGTTGCTGGTGACGCGTAATTTTCGTACCTCGTACGTAAAGACAAATCTGGTAAAAATCTTTTCCATAATCTCACCGAAATCCTGCGATTCGCATCGGCGGAGTCCTCGAGTATTTCTATCGTATCCTTCGTCTTCTCGTCCTGTTTTTTCGTTTTCCTTTTTTTTCGTCAGGACTTTGAATTTGTATGTTACTTTTCAATTTCCAAGTAGCTCTTGTCCTCAATCCGTCAGGATTTCGGCGCGTTAAGGAACAAAAAAAAGGACGAAGAGGCAAAAAAGAAAATACAGACAAAAAAATCCGCAGGATTGTAGGCAGTCGCGAATAATTCGTCACCGAGGGAAGATCCGATTCCCCGAAAAAGGGATGGAAAAGCGACTCGGGTGTGATGGATCGCGGTGAGAAGGGCTGAATTATTTAACCAAATATATGTCGGAGGATCAAGAGATCGATCTTCTTGCTCCGTGGTGGGTTGGAAAAAAAACACGTGGCTCTATCTACGTGCCCGTGCGAAGGTTCAACATTTTTCTTCGCTTTCTTCATCGATCCGTTTGCGACCTCACCCCGTTCGCGGTCAGACTCTTTCTCTCTCTCTCTCTCTCTCTCTCTCTCTCTCTCACCCTGTCGGCTCTCTTGGGGCATAAGTGCTGTACTTTTGCACGCGGGAATGAGTACAAAGGACGTGAGAGAGCCTCGGTGAGTGTCGGTCGGGAAAATTTGCGCACGAGAAAACCTACTAAAAGTGGTTTACGAGAATTACCGGAGCTCGCGAGCCTCGTCTTACTCCCACCCCGTCTTCACTTTCTCTCATTCCTCGCTTTCGTAACTCACGCCGGACGGACGTGAAAGGTGTTATGAGAATGAAAGAGTAACTTTGAAATAAGTAACGAGATATTTTTTTTCATTCTTTTTTTTCAATTCAAATATCTCATTCGATCAAACCCAAATTTTTCAATTCAAATATCTCATTCGATCAAACCCGATTTGATTAATTATAATTAAATAAATATTAATCGAAGCGTTTTGTTAGAAAGAAAGAGAAAAATGGAATTTGATATAAAAAAATAGACATAAAAATAGTT
>JAPYZT010005572.1:0-11159 GCA_030522965.1 Tryphoninae sp. A BG-2022a
CATGATTATTTGAACTTCCGGTTTTCGTACGTATTACCTTGGATGACTTGAATTTTGGAGTATGTTGTTCTTTAGTCAATGTGCAACAACTTTTCTTTATTAATACGAGACCGCGAACCATTTTGTATGTGAGAAAAAGTGAAAATTAATTATTCGATTTTAATGTCACGATAGAAATACCTTAAATATCTTAATTAACTTATCAAATTTAAAAAAATAAATATCAATAAAATAAAAATGTCTACAAAAGCAGGAGATTCGAGGAAAACAATTAAATGAATTAAAAATTGATTAATCGATGAATAATTAATTAATTAAAATTGCGTTTAGATAAAATTGCAGAATTCTTCAGAAATGCATGATTATTTTTCGTACAACTTTCATATTTATAAGGATAAAAAAAATAGGTCGAATGTCAAAGTTCCAAAGAGATTTGGACGTGTTTTACTTTTTTTCATTTGTCTCTTCTTTTTTTTCCAAGATTATCTCATGCATAGAATCACGTAGATGAAACTACGTGGCGCAATCTTACTATTTGCGATGGAGAAAAGTCGTAAGACAAAGCGATATAATAAAAACAATCTTGGGATCAAGGCAATCGATAAACCTTGCCCCTCTAATAAAGTAAACAAATCATTGTTGTTGTTATTATCTTTTAAAAATTATAATAGCTCGATAATATCATCTCGACAAATTATAAAGTTATCTCCTGTGATTTAGTGGAAAAAAAAATTCTCGTGAAAAAAAAAAAAGTTTGATTTACCTCTAAATGCAAATTTATTAAAAAATGCCGATTCTTTCCTTGAAGACGCCTAAAATTTAATGGTTCAATCAATTAAAAATGAAGTTTGCATAATTTTCCTCTTTTTACAATCCAGACAATCGCAGTTTTCATCAAATTAAACAAAATTCCAGAAATTTCACAAAAATTAAAAATTATTTTGTAATATAAAAATGATTTCGTCGCTCCACGTTAAATATAAATTTATTATCGATATAAATCGAGGATCGATTTACGATAAATCTTCTTTCACGCGTTTTTTCTAAAATTTCAAAATTTCGTAAAATATGAAAATTCTTCGTTGATTCTCGTTCGAATTCAACCCTAAAATTCCTAATCTACTACTTAGATCGATTTCCGATAAAGATATTCACTCGAGAATCAAATACTTCCGGAAGATCACGTGGGCTGAAGACATTAAAAAAAAAAAAAAAAAAAAAAAAAAACAAAAAAAAAAAAAAAAAAAAAAAAAAAAAAAAAAAAAAAAAAAAAAAAAAAACTCAAATAAAAATTCCAAAAACCTGTTCGGAAATTTTTTGAAACGAGAATTATTCGATAGTTTGAAATATTTCAAGCGTTCCTGCGTGAAAGTCTCATAAATAAAACAAAAACAAAAAATGTTCAACAAATTCGATTCGAAAAAAGAAAGGTCCGCGTCTCGAGGAAAATCGAACGTGCGTACGTGCGCATGCGCATGGATGCGCGAGGGAGAGGAGAATAGAGGAATCGAACTGCGCATGTTTTGCGCGGGTGAGAAGCGCTTCGTTTGAGAATACGAAGGCAAGAACCGCTATAAAACCAAGAAGCTCATCGCTTCTCAAGATCACATGCTATCGAGCTATTACTCGGTACACGTTCAGTCTTCCTTCCATTCGTTGAGATTTGTTTCACTATCTCGTCCAAGGTTAGAACGAAAAATATTTCGGAGCATCTCCTCGATTATTTTTGTGATTGTGTATGTGTGTATGTGTGTGGATTTTAAACGATACGAAGAATTTTTTTTTTTAAACTTCAATCGACAAAAAAAGAAGTGAAAGAATAAAAAGAAGTTCGTGCGTGCTTCGACGAATTTAGGAAAAAATTGATTCATCGAATTAGATGCGTTATTTTTTAATTGTTTATAATTTATTTAAAGCGATTGATAATTAATAACACGATTTTTAGAAAATAAATTATATTTTCGTGAGATTAATTTATCTTTTATTAAATTCTTTAAATTGTTTGTTAAATTAACGATAATAAGGAGAATGTTCGTAATTTATCTTTTATTAAATTCTTTAAATTGTTTGTTAAATTAAAGATAATAATAAGGAGAATGTTTGTAATTTTTAAAAATTTTTTTCTAAAATAATTTTTTTTAGAAAATAAATTATATTTTCATGAGATTAATTTATCTTTTATTAAATTCTTTAAATTGTTTGTTAAATTAAAGATAATAAGGAGAATGTTTGTAATTTTTAAAAATTTCTTTTTATAATTACTTGAGGATGTTGCTTTCTTTTATTGAGTGAGTATAGTTATGTTAGTTAGAGTCGTAGATATCCAAACGACTTTGTCATTGGAAATTACTGGCGAACGGTCGCAAGGTGAAGGTCGTATACTTGACCATAAATTACCAATTGCTATATACGTTAACGTATAATGATAATAATCCGTGTCTTGAAATCGTCGAACGACACAAACGAATCAATGATTAATCCGTGAATAAATCGTCGTTGTTAATCGCAGCGTGACTTTGATACGAACGACACGAGCAACGATGAGAATTAGTCATTGAAAGCAAGAGCGTTGAAAACTGGCCTTGTTTTTTTTGTTTCCTGAAAATGATTATTGTAATGAGAATTATTAATTCTACACTAGATGCATATTTATAATGAAAGTATTTTTGTAACGAAACGGGGAAAAAATGGTTGAGCTGAGCAAAAATTAATAATTTGGAAAAATAAGAAAAATAGTTTGAATTCTTATTATTGTATAAATTATGAAGAAAATTGAATACTATTTTTTTAGTGAAAACAATCTTTTGTTTGTTTTCGTTATCGCATACAAATTATTGTAGCCTTATATGGTTGTTAAAGTTACAATTTTTTGCATTCAGTATGTATAAGATTTTATTTTTCCAACGCCAACTTTGAATTGTAATTGGACATTTCTTTCTGTAACGGGGCGTATTTTTTGTGCTTACAAAGGAAAGCAATTGAAGAAAAATGTTTTAACATCAACACCAACTTTGAATTGCAATTATACATTTCTTTCTGTAACGGGGCATATTTTTTGGGCTTATAAAGGAAAGGGATTGAAAAAAAATGTTTTAACATCAACACCAACTTTGAATTGTAATTGTACATTTCTTTCTATAACGGTGCGTATGTTTTGTGCTTACAAAAGAAAGCAATTGAAGAAAAATGTTTCAACATAAACATTAACTTTGAATTGTAATTGTACATTTCTTTCTGTAACGGGGCGTATTTTTTGTACTTACAAAAGAAAGCAATTTAAGAAAAATGTTTTAACATCAACACCAACTTTGAATTGCAATTATATATTTCTTTCTGTAACGGGGCATATTTTTTGGGCTTACAAAGGAAAACAATTGAAGAAAAATGTTTTAACATACTGAATAAACAGAAAAACTTTAACAGGCACATGTGGCTTTGTATGCGATAAAGGGTTGATTATTTATATCGATGCTCGATATACTCAACGCTGTGATAGTTTTCTTTACTCTGGTATTTCGTTTGAAAAAGAGAAATTAATTGGTAATCGCGATTGTTCTCGTTTTGATTTCAGAATAACAAAATGATGAAAATCTTTGGGATTTTCATGATCGTAGGCGTGATTGCCGTTAGCGAAATAAGCGCAGGGGCGATTGGTGGTACGTCGCAATACATCGAATGTCAAAGTGCAGAGGACTGTCGCCAAGGAGAGTGTTGTGTGCTAGGTAACCGATAAATTGTGAAATTGTAAATTAAGCTTTCGTTGGCACTTTGTTCTTTTCAGATTTATATACAAGAGTGTTAATCTATTATCCAGATACAGGAAATATCTAGGTAGATGGAGTAGGTACAAGCAAAACAGTTTTTAAAAAATTGTCCTGCAATGAAAATTGGCTGAGGTATTAATTCTCAAAGTTTGAAAGTTTAATCAGCACAATCGAGCACGAATCTGAAACAGATTTATGGATAGGACGTTCGATTGTATTGTTAGCTGATAGCTTCAATTTTCAGACTTTGAGGATTAATATCTGCATTGTAGGACGATTTAAAGAAAAACTATTTTGTTTATACTAACATCAACTAAGTAAGCATTATCTGAAACTAGACAGTTGCTTAACACTCTGTATATAAATCGAATTTGTCAAATGAATCACGACGTACTTTTGGAATCGATCCAGAGATCCGATTTTAGTATAAAACTGTTTCTAGGAATTGTTTCTAATCTTTGAGTTCGTTTCTTGAACATAGAAAAAAAAAATAGATTAAAATAAGGAAAATTGGTTTCCAGGCCCGAACGCGTACGCTCTTCCTCAGTGCAGTCCGATGTTGGACGAAGGGGATGAATGCCGACCCACTGGAAGTGGACCTTACAGCAGATCTCTTTATTATCCAAATGGGGAGCACATTGAATTGACCAGCGTGTATCACATCATGTGCCCTTGCACCCATGGACTTTCTTGTCAAACCAAGGACCATCAAGCGACGTGTCGTGATCTCAGTCAGGAAACGAATTTTAATCACTTGGAAAGCGAAGAAAATATGCAAGACGATTGATAAGTTCATCGTTGATCGCATGAGATAAACAAAAAGAATCTAGAAAGTATAAAAATAGGTTTAAGGATGGTTAGAATTATCATTTGTTTTATTGAACATTCGTTTCACGTTGAATCTTACCGGAAATTCCCATGAATTAAATCGTGACGAAGCTCGTTAACCAGAAATCCGAGGTATAATTCGAAAATCCTATCAAATTCCGATCGACGCATTTCATTTCCAAGGAATTAATAGTCTGGAACATGAGAGATCGTGATCGATGTAACACTGTGTTGTGAGAATATTTTTAGACAGATTATAATTAGATGTACGATTAATCATAGGAAGAAACTGTATCCAAAAATATAATTCAACGTATTCAAAAATATTCTTTTGTATATTATCATCGGTATAATTCTTGACTTTTGCAAATTGTCGATTAGTTTTTCATCATAATATTAAGTAAAAAATATTCGTCATGAGATATCGGTACTCTGGTCCAAATGTTCTAAGAAGATTAATCCAAATCATGAAAGTTCATGTTCCTCGTGAACTGTTGACTCGGTGAAAACATAGCACATGTTATTAATTGAGAAGCTCGATGATACATGTATCACTTCGTGCGATATCTTTCATTTTTTATATCTCTCGTCACTGAGATTTACTTGGTCGTTTTTTTCATTTCAGCTGACGTCGAACATCATCTCTGAATATATTGTATACATCGATATCTTAATATCCATGATCAAAACCCTCCAGCTGTACAAGATGATTGAATCCGTCGACATTATTCTCTCAGTTTCCTCTATTTAAATTCCTTTCGTGACGATCTTATCAGTTCACACGTTCGAAACTGGCTGTAGCGAGAAAACAGTCGATTGCGAGAGATCCTGGAGAAGAAAAGTTCACTTGTAGAAATTTGAAAGAAAATCTTTCCACGCCTATACTATGTCTTGCACTTATAAATGAGAAATGCATGAAGCATTCCCTATCGAATCAGTCACTGTCCTTTCTTTTTGTACAAGAGTTCTTATAAAAAAAAAGAAAGAAAACAAAAATAATATAATAAGACAAGTTTTCAAATAGTATAGCGATGCTTACACATAATCCAACGAATCTTTCTCACTTCGCAATCTTCCTGCCAAGGTGTGGGATTATAAAAATAAAGAGGTAGTCATAATGCCTTGTGTCGCTGCAAAATCATCCTGCCCTTGTTTTCTTCGTTAACCAAATTCCTCGAATAATTGGCGATGCAAATAAATTAGTTGTATCATGGCTGCAATATTTAAATATAATTGGATAACCACATTGTCCGATGCTTCAGAGGACTGTGAGAAGACGATCGACGAGGAAACGACGAGAAAATAAGTTGAAATATTCGTATGGCAAAAAAAAATGTTTGGGCAACTGAGAACAGCCCGAGGTGTCGCGTCAACGCGTATCGACTCGGTTGCAGCATCGTGAAGATAATCGCATTACGTCACGGCTGTGTAATGAAGTGGGTGTCGTAACAGCAACAAGTTCCGGGAATAAAAAGTCACGAGATGAGAAGGATGTCGCAAGATCCGGAGGCTGGTACTCGAGGACACGCATCGGGATTCTCCTGAACGAGTCAGGCTTTCGATATTTTTTTTTACCCCCGCGACCGTGAAATTCGTCAAATTTTTATATCGTTACTTTTCTTTCATGACGCGATACAGAGTTGGGAAAGTCGTGAGAGGGAAAAAAGGAGTGCCTCGTCATCGCTCTTGCACAACCGAGGAGTGGATCTCTCGTGCCGAGATCATGAAAGGACAGTCATCGCGAGATCGTACATTGGAAAATGTTTACGAGATTTACATTGAAATTTTCTTGCTTCGCTTTGTTTGTAGGTGACCCCAATGACCTCTGGTATAGGCGTCGAATGTTCATCGCACGATTGTCATCGAGAATGGTTTAAAATAAATATGGGCTTCTAATTTTTAGATAATTTTTTGTAAATATTAATATTGTTTTTAGTTGAGGTTATGTTTACTTTTTATCCTTTTATTAATACTGCATGTCACAGAATATTTATTATATATACAGGGTATTCCATTTTGGAATCCTCCGGTGAATATTTTTAAAGAATAGGATCTTTTTTTTAAACGTTTCGTGGAAAAGTTTCAAGATTTGAAGAAGGACGAAAAAGGTCATTTGAAGTACAACGTTTTCTTTTAAATAGGGATATTTTCGTTGCAGTTCATTTTGATCTGGAATAGTTATGGACTGTTATTCACAAGCATTTCATTGTTTTTATCAAATATTCTTTCGATTATCTTCATGCATAGAAATTTAAATTTTGCATTTTTCCCGCTTCGCTTTTGCCGCCCTCGATCACGAGATTACCGAGGCGCCACCTGGCGGAGTTTTCCTGTACTGTATCGACATAGGAATCTAAAGTAGCGTGTAGTACGCGATCTTGAGTAACGAGTTTCTCGTCTGTATAACTCGTATGCAGTCAATGACATAACCCCACCAACGAGCTATTCGAAACACTCGCTGAAGCGGGTAGGGCAGGCGGCGGCCATGTTATATCAGTGAGGTGTCAGTATTTGCTCAACGTGACGGGATTTTTTGGGTGTGGATTGCACGGTTTCCTGTCGCCTTCGCTCGTCGTCGTCGCCGCCGCGGTATAACGGTCGTGGTGCAAGTGCCAGCCGGTCAACTGTGAATGTGTCGGACACGTGCCGGAGGAACGTTGTTATAACGCGTAACAAGAGGGTAAGTCGTGTGTGTGTGTGTGTGTGTGTTTTTTTATCTCTTTTTCCCGTTTTTTTTTTCAAAAGCTCGTCGTCAAACAAAAGACCCGACGACGAAGAAGTGTCGGATAATGGGGAATCGAAGTTTCAAACGAATGTGGTACCGAAAGTCTATTGTCACTGTCGGGGCGGTCACCGCAAGTTTCTAATTTTACATATATACACATATATACATATATTCAATTTGTCCATATAGATACACACGTATATATACATCGAAACTCCGGGATAACAAATTAATCCAAGTTTCTCTTCGCTTTCAACCATTTGTTGCTCGTATCTACACTTTTGAAGAATAACGTAAGAAAGATTACGATACATTTTTTCAAAAACTGTCAATCTGTAAAGCGCCAAATATTTTCAGACATTGTAAAAATGCGAAATCTTGTGCGCGGTGAAAAGAGCGACGGTTATATAGGTTACGTACGTCCCTATAAGGTATATGCGTGAGGTATCTCGTGATGTTGCACGTTATACCCGCGTGTGTCATGTGTGTACGTGATGGTGGAGCTCTCTTGAATCTTATACACCGAAGATGCCCTCAGGGGCAATTTTCAACTTCCACCTCGGTCCGATTTCTCGACGTTTCTTAGCTCCGGGATATCGAGTTAACCGTTAGTCAAATCGAACTATGGGAAAACGAGAATTTCGATAATGAATTCTTGGTTTTATCGGCTATAACCGTGTGAGTGCGCGATGACGACGAGATAGACAGAGAGGGAGAGGTTAGAGAAAAACGAGAGACGTTACCTTGAAACGTTTATTCTGTATTAGACATAAATTAGCACTTGCAATATACACGCAAGTGCTACAAGCGTCTTACTAACTTTTTTCTCGAATACCACGACGACGAAATAACAGTGATTTTCATTTTATTTAACAACCTGACATTTTAGGTTATGTTGACGTGATCATAGTTCATTCCCGATTTTACTACAGGTGTATAAGTGTACATGCGATTCATAAAACTCGAGTGATTCTAGCGAATAAGATGTGGGGAGAAAAAAAGACCGCGACGGTTACCGGTGAACGAATTTAATGCGAAATGCGTGCACTACGGGAAACCATAACCTATTTTACGAAAGCGCGCACGCGCATGCGCACTATGTGTGTATATGCGTTTTGGAAACTTCTCAACGATTTCTCCTATAGAGACACACGTTATTCATAGGAGAATTCCGAGAAATTGGAAATGTTCGAATTAATTCTATTTTCATCGAAATATCGTTGTAACGGTTAATCGTACTCGCGAATAAATTTCTTTTTAGACGATTCGCGTCGTTTCAACGATAACAGGAATATTATGGCGGGGTAACGAGGGTTGAATATTTTCTTTTTTAGCGATTCGTTTTACATATTAGTTACACAGTAATACATATGTATACCGTTCGTCATCGATTCTTACCTTGACTCAGCTATGGCGGAATGTCTCGTATAATCTGCTATTATCCATCGTTAGTCATATCACCATTCAAAAATCCGTTTTCCACCTGTATCGACGTTCCTCGGTCTCTCGATCACCGATCGCGTCATAGATTTGGCAAGTAGGCGTGGAAATTCTTCAAATCCAACGACCCCTATGTTCTATCGAAGGTCGAATAGCAATTCCAACCTCGATATTGTCTATTCGGCTATAATATTGTTGACATTATTAAAAATAATTTTAACAATTATAATTCTCCAATTCTAAATTATTCATTATTTATTATTATTATCTAAATTATTAATTATTTAAACAATTTTAACAATTATAATTCTCCAATTATAAATTATTAATTAATCGATTTTTATCCAAATTAAATTTGATTTCCAATGGGTTGTAGAGTTTATCATCGTGAGAACTAAGACATTTTGTTTACGTTGTACATAAAATAAAGTAAATAATTTTTTTTTGTTATTTAATTATTTTTATAATTTTTATAATTTAATTTTATATAATTTAATTATTTTTTCGATATCGTCCATTACACAATAATATTGTTGACATTATACAAAATAATTTTAACAATTATAATTCTCCAATTCTAAATTATCAATTAATCGATTTCGATCGAAATTCTATTTGATTACCAATAGATTGACCATTAGTAGAGTTTATCACCGTGTTAACTAAGCAATTTTGTTTACGTTCTACACAAAACAAAGTAAACAATTTAAAAAAATTATTTTTAATTATTTTTATTTATTTTTTCAACCCCAATGTTGGAGTTTCATTAAATTGTTCCATCAACGCATTCTCCTGATATGGACACCCCCCCCCCCCCCTATTGACCTTTGATACATTTACATTTATTATTGTCTATATAAATACACAATAGTAGTTTAATTTTCAATAACAATTTCGCGAATCTCGTTTATTGTATTTTGGCCAAACTAGAATCGCAGTAATAAACGCGAAACAAACTCGCATGACCGGAAGAATTGGCCGGTTATGAGCTCACGAGCGTTATTACCAGTAGTACTACGAGAGGCTCCTCTCAGTCTCGGGTGTGACCTTGAAAGGGAGCTGGAGTTTATATTATAACGTATACACCGTGTACCAAGCTCTATATTTATCGTGGAGCATCGAAGCTAAATATTTCATTCATCGATTCTTCGAAATTAAATTCAACCGGATATTCAAAATATTCGCGCCATAATTTGAATTCAAACAATGATTATTACCAATCTTGTTCTTACTTTCGATAAGAATTAATCTCAATGAATATTCACATAAGCATAAACTGTCTTTATCATCAAAATTAATTGTCAATTTTAAAGATATTTAAAATAATTTTTCAATATTTAATTACAATTTATAATTTCTCATAGAAAATTTTTGTTTTTTCAGTGATCCGACGCGTTTGGATTGCATTTTTATTTTCGACGAGAAGATCAACTGTATGTATGAATATTCCTTGTTACAATTCTCTCTCCCCCTCTCTCTTTTTTTGTTTTTAATTAAACTAAGTAAGTCGATTTTGATTATTTCTCTAAAATTTTGATTTTTCTTTTTACAAAGGTGTTACGACGTCATCGACGATAAATACAAGAACCAATGAGAGGTTCAACGAACGGGCGGTTCTCGAGTAATTCCCCATATAATGCTAGACGACAGTAACACAACAGAGCAAACGGGCACTCCTCTTTCCCTCTCTCTCTCTCTCTCTCTCTCTCTCTCTCTCTTTCTCTCTCTCTCTCTCTCTCTCTCTCTCTCTCTCTCTCTCTCTCTCTCACTCTGTCGGATTGTCGGCGGATGTCGGTCACGCGGATTTGCATTTTAACCTGCTGAGCACATACGAGCCAAGAACACTAGGAGAGCGAGAGAGTGAGGAAAAAAAATGTTCGCCAGTAGGTACAGAGCGCGTAGGATTTCCATTGATGAAACAGAATCCCCCCGAGAGGAGAGAGAGGAGGGTCCTTTCTACTCGCCGAGGCTCGAACGCGCCAGCCGGTTTAGGTGCGTTTTGCGCCAGATTCGATTTAACGAGGTACACGCGCCACGTTACGTTTCATCGGACAATATCTTCGTCCGAGGGAAAATAAAACGAAAAATGAACGACGTTGGCCGTCTGAAAAAAAAGAAAAATGTTAAATTTTATTTTGTCGGATTTTTTTCTTTTTTTTGACAAATAACTTATTTCGTAGCTTTTCATTATTTTGTTTTATTTTATTTCTTTGTATTGTATAAAATTGATTGTGTTTTGGAAAGTGGTTTGTTTCATGGTTTTATATCATTTTTAAATAATAAAATTTTCATAACAGAGATAGAAATTTGTTTGGGGATTTTATATAATTTTTAAATTATCAAATTTTCATAACAGAGATAGAAATTTGTTTGGGGATTTTATATAATTTTTAAATAATCAA
>JAPYZT010005573.1:0-12160 GCA_030522965.1 Tryphoninae sp. A BG-2022a
TCGAACATTTTTAAAAATTAGAGCAAGTCAATTTTGAATGAAAATCAGTTTTTCGTTACAAAAATAATCGCACAATCATTCTATCGAAATCGACTAAAGAGGGAAGTGTAGATAAATTGTATGCTATGGGAAAATAAAAATATCGATTTCTAAGAAAAATCATAAAAATCACGGTCATCTTCGAACATTTTTAAAAATTAGATCAAGTCAATTTTGAATGAAAATCAGTTTTTCCTTACAAAAATAATCGCACAATCATTCTATCGAAATCGACTAAAGAGGGAAGGGGGAGTTGAAACGAGTGCAGCGCAGATCGAAAGAATCCGTGCGGTGCAAAAGTGGAGAGAGAAAAAGCAATAGTGCATAAATAAATTGTATGCTACGGGAAAATAAAAATATCGAGCCTCGGGGATATAAAATAAGCGAAGAGAAATAACCGTGCGGAGAGCGAACAGTGGGTGCGCGGAAGGACGAGGAAATTTTTGCTCCCGACGAGCAAAGAGAAGGAAATAAAAAGGAAAAATCGGAGAACAGCATCTGGCCACAATGTACACGCAAAACCTATCGTTAGATTTTCTTTATTTATCGATATAGACGTATGTATGTATCTGTGTGTTTGTCAATGTATTCGTATATCTGTATTACAGTTTACGTACCATCGAAGAATTATACGTAGGTACACACATATGGTACTCCTCTGTGCGAGGTACCGACTGGCGCGCCCCCTATTTTCCAATATAACCAAGAGAGGGAGAGGGAGAGAGAGACGAGGGTGGAAGGGTGGAGGAGAAAAAAAATGCCGCGGTTCAACGAATCGAGGGCCACCAACGTGGCGCAATGCCGAGCGTTTCTACCTTCGGGAAAAGAGCGGAAGAAAAGAGAAAGAGAGAGAGAGAGAGGAGGGGCAGGGGGGAGGGGGCAAGGTGCAATACCTTGGCGAGTACGGAAGAGAAATCGTCGTGGCGTAACGAGCTCTCGACTCTTCATCACCGAGCTTCGAGCTCTTTCACCGCATCTTTCTCTCCATACGCCCTCCCCGGCCCCTTTTTTCTCATGTACATTCTCGTACTCTTTTACCTCTATATTTATATATATATATTATATATCTATGTATTTATATATCCATCTCTCATTCCCTCTGCGTTGGTTCTCAATTTCCGCTTCGATTCTATTTTCACAGTGCGAACAACGAGAAAAGGCCAAACGACGAGAGGGTGGAAGGATGGGAGGGGAATAGGGCGTTATCTCTCTCCCTTCTTTGCGAAGGGAGGAAAATTATTACTATTTTTTTGAGACTGTTCGAAGTAACGGAGCTGTAATCATAGACAGGTTTGCCATTGGTGACGATTCGTTCGATCTTTTTTTTTTCGTTTTCGTATAAAATTGTCCGATTTTTTAAAAGAAATTCGGATAAAAAATTGTTGCGCGATAATCGTCGAATAATTTTCCTTGAGTGTACAAATTTAGTTCTCGGCTGAAGGAAAGATCGATTTTGCGATTGGTGACCCTAGCGGGGTTGAATATTTCGAAGAATAGAAGTAAGAATGTCGAGAGAGGAGGGAAAGGGTGGTGAGTGCAGAGGGCGTAAGTTCATCGAGCTCTTCACACCGCGTGTTCCCATATGGCGTAAAAGTATAAATAACGTTCGCCACGTTGTATCGTGGGCAACGACCGTACAACATACGCAGAGAATTGAAAAGAGCATAAACTTTTGGTCTACCGTGTGCCACGTGTCAGACGCGTCTCCCTCGAGTCCAACGACTCCCTCCTCGAGTTTTCAAAATTGATTTTCCGCCATTTTCTCTTCTTGTTTTTTCGCGTTTAAAACAAATGAAAAAAAAACCCTTCAGAAATTCGAGATACGTCATGGTTGTATATTTACGCGTATCCAGTGCCCTCTACATCGAGACTCGGGCTTCAAGAAAACATACAACTCTTCCCGTAAGCCGTACCTGCATTATAACAACATTCCACCATAAATTCGTATATACACACCCCATATTGAGGACGACGATGATTTCTCGTACTCGACAGTTCCAAACAAATGAAAATATCCCGTGATAACATTTACTCGAATGAATAACTCGTCGATATCGCACGACTTCCGGTTTCTCATTTCTTTTTTTTTTTTTTTTCATTTTTGTACCTCGGCTCCCATGTGTTGGAGGAAGTCGATACACATCGTAATGCGCGCGGACAGCAAAAATCTCGGGGTCAAAAAAAAATGTTTTACGGTCGTAGGAGAAGAATGAGAGGAAACAACAAAAAATAGGGGATGTTTGTCGAATCGAAGGATCGAGCGAGGAGGGAAAGTTTGCACACGAAAGAGCTTCGGATCGAGGGAAAGAGAGAGAGAAACGCGAGGGAGTGAGATAGCGAGATAGAGAGTGAGAGAGATGGAGAGAGAGAGAGAGAGAGGGGCAGAGAGAGGGAGAGAGAGAGAGAGAGAGAGAGAGAGAGAGACAGAGCTGTATGACCAACATGGCGGAGTGATACGAGGATGGGAAGGGGGATGGGTTTACCCATCGGGTCACCGAAACACATGGAGCCCAGACCTGGTGAGAAGATTATGTGAATATGCCGCTGTTGCACAGACGTGCGCAATTCAAGCTCCTAAATCAAAACTAAAACCGACCGCGCGAAATCCGTTGCGTCACTGTGTGCTTTAGCATTACGGCACTCTATACGCTTATGTATACGTATATACATATATATATATATATATATGTATGTATGATATGCAGACATGTATACGTACTAAGCGCAACTCGCACTTTATCATCGCTAGGATATTAACGAAGCCATCGAGGGAGTGAGAGGGAGAGAGGGAGAAAGGCTCGTTGAAAGCAAAAAATTGACGAGGTCTAGTTTCCATAATCCCCTCAGCGAGGCTTCCGTAAACGGGCGCGGAGCTCAGAATTTCCAATTTGCAGACTGGCACTATCGTATCAATTTCGAATTTATAAAACGATGAAAAATGTACAGTTAACGAGAGTACGAAAGAAAAAAAAAACCCGGAATCGCTTATGCGTATATACCGAAAATGACGTAGCTTTTATTTTTACCTCGAGAATCTCTCAAAAAAATATTGCTTCTCGTACTTTGTAAAAACCATCGATAAAATATTTTTTCCTACGATTTTATATAAAGAAATGAAAAATTTACTTATGATTAATGATAATTGTAGTTTGGCAAAGGTTTTTCCAAAAAATCCAAAAAAAAAAAAAGTTTTTTTCCATGACTCACTCGACTCGAGGATTATCTGCGAACCGGGCCACGGGGCGAGACTCAAATGCCTAGAATGCGGCAAACTACCCTCTCAAGGGTTCTCACTCCCGAAGGACCCGAAGTTTTCTGAAGAGCATATATATACATATATCAATATACATATATATATTCTACTCGAGTGTAAATCGTCGTGGTAGTCGAGTCCGGTGGGACGCGCGCCAAGACTGGCACGAGAATTGACATACTCGCGGTTAATATATATGCCATCTATATATACATATATATATACATCTGCCTACAAGACGATCGGCTGTATCGTGTGACAGGACCATCTTTTAAAAATCGTCAATTGCAGTTCACGTAAATTCTCTCGTGGTTTCCAACGTCGTTGTAAACTATAACGTATGTGTATATCGTCAACCGATATATGGTATATACATTGTTATAGAAGGTTCTACACGTATAACATGACAGGACAGAGGGTGCATTATCGAACAGAGGGTGGAGAACGCGTATGGGCCAAGTTGCACGTGAGACGTCTTCGTCGTCGTTGTAAGCGTCTCTCTCTGGCATCGTCGACGAGGAGGTTGTCCCAGGGGCGCATTTATCCCATTTACAAAAGAGCAGTGTGCGCCTATATGTCTCGGCTGGTACCTACCGTGGATACCGCACGTACGTCGTCAGGCATTTCCGCAATCTCGTGGTTTGCAAACTAGCGCGTGTTTTTCCTTCTTTCTCTTTCTCAAACAAATGCAAAAAAATAACCTGAAATATATTATACGTTCGTGTGTGTGAGTATGTGTGTTTTCAAAAGTATGTGTCATGCAGAGAAAAATGTCGTTGAGATGCTTTTGACATTCTCCCGAGATGAATTCTTATTTGAAAAAAGCAGAGGCTGGAAAAATAGAGCAGTTGA
Organism: Tryphoninae sp. A BG-2022a; assembly: GCA_030522965.1. Taxonomy (NCBI): domain Eukaryota; kingdom Metazoa; phylum Arthropoda; class Insecta; order Hymenoptera; family Ichneumonidae; species Tryphoninae sp. A BG-2022a. The sequence goes on from JAPYZT010005573.1 coordinate 4,145, forward strand.
GAAAAAAAATGTAATTAAAGTTTGTTGCTTTGAGAAATTCTCGATTGAAGCCTAGTAGGAAAAATATGTTTGATAATTCGACGTTTCGCGTATGCGTGATTATAAATTTATATAGAAATTTGTCGACTATATGCGATAATTATGCTTGAAAATAATATACAATAATCGGTTGGTGAGTTTCACTCGTTATTCTCGCACACGTTTGAGTTTCGCATTCCAGTGTGAAGAAAACGCTTGAGCTCGGGCTTTTGGTCACCGAGCTTGTTAAAATTCCAGAGCGACCTTTTCATCGAGACTATACGCTGTCGTACCATAGAGAAACAGTACTGCGGGAGAGCGAGGAAGGGAGACAGAAAAAAAGAGGCACACCCTTTGCCGGAGAGTAAACGAAAAAATCTTTCGAATGAAAAATTCACCATTCCATCTCCGAAGTCCACAGTGAGGGAGAGAGAGGGTGATGGGCAGAAACGAGGACGCTCGTATTATTACATACCTCCTGCCTCACTCTCCCACTCCTTGCTCATTGCCACAATTTTTTCGTCAAAGTCCCGTCGCACACTCTCGGTGAAAAAAAAAAATGCACTGCGAACTCGATTCATCGTGAGTCGGCAACGCGAAAAAAAAACAAATGAGACCAATTTGCGTCGGCAGCTGTCGAGCTTCAGTATATTTATTCGAGTGTCGGGTATGAGAGTATGGTGGTACGTGACGAGAGAGAAATTGACAAAATGATCGCCAGTTTTTGTTCTACGTGTAACAGAAGGTGAGAGACATTACACGGGCGCGAATGTACGTGTATGAGTTAAATGAAAATTACGCATACGAGAATGTACACGACGAGCCTTGGTTGTTTCTCTCTGTCTCATGTTTCAATGAGTAATATAACACGAATCGCCTCGCTGCCCGTCGAAAATGTCAGTTTAATTGGTCCACTGCCGGACCTAAATTACGATAGGACAGTATTGATTGGGATCGAGGCATAACATAACCCGTTCATCCGACAACGATTGAATATTTGCCAATTACCTATCCGTCGTTCGTTTATACGTATACATATCAATATATATTCTCGATATAGTTGTATACCGATCAGCCCATTTCTCACGAGTCCCCGCGATGTCATCCCCGAGGTTGAGAGATTCCACACTGTACCCGAACTGATCCCTCTTTCAACCCACCTTCGCGTCCTATGTATTATATTCGAAGACCAAATCGCTGAAAGGAAATGGAATCGAGAGCGGCTTTCAATATTCGAAACTGACCACCGGTGCGCCCCTTCGGCAAACCCCGCGGCTTCTATCCTCTTCTCGTGCTCTACCGAGCCGGTGATCCATTTATCATTGAAACAATATTAAATAAACGTAGAGAGAGAGAGAGAGAGAGAGAGAGAGAGAGAGAGAGAGAGAGAGAGAGAGAGAGAGAGAGATGAAAATTCTCTGACGTTTCTATGTAATGTACAGTAGAGTTTCACGTAACTCGTCCTGGAAAAGGCTGAATCGCGCGTCCACCAATCATATCGCATGGAACGGTAGCGTCGGTTCCCTCTCTCTCGCGGCCGAACCAGTGAGAGCGCGCGAGGTACCCCCACTCCACGCTCTCCCACTCCGGCAGCACGCTCGAGTCCATACTGTAACACGTTCGGGTCGCTTTCATGCCCACAGTCCGGCAAGCCAATCACCCAAGCCGCTATATAGAATCTCATATATCACTCATCGATGTATATCAACGAGGTATAAATAACCTCGTGGACTCTAAGGTCCGGTATATTTGGTAACGAATACCAACGATAAATTGGCTAGACCGAGAGACCACCCGGACACTTTTTACACTTTTTCTTCAAGTATCCCTTCTATTTTCATTCGCCTTTACGCGAACCTCGGTTCAATCACTTTTACGAGGGAATCGTTCGAAGTAAAAAATCTTCTTACGCTGCCACCATCCAGGACTCTTCTCGTAGAGAACAAAACGAGTAATATTTTCATTTCATTTACCTATGTCCATTTATTAACTCACCCACGCACGCACACTTTCTCTCAACATCAACCAGCATCGGAATTAAATCTTGCTTCTTTCCCTCATCGTATTTAAGCTTCTACTCTACCAGTGCCCACGTAAAAAAGGGTATACACCATAGCAGTTGAAGGTGGACGCGCTTAAAGGGGTAATAAACTTTATTCGATGTTTATATAAACAGTTGAGTATGCAAACCACACACATGGGTGGAGACCTTGGCCAGAGTCTTTCAAAAACACACGGAATATTTCCTTGATGAGAAACGTTCGCTTGCCTTATACAGATAGAGAGAAATACAAACACACGAACGCATTGGCGAGGGTAAAATCAACTCATCATACATGGGCTATATAGCTCATGTAATTTATTCTTACGATTCTCGAGTAGGTGAAGTGCGGGCACATACAAGCGGGGAATAGTAGCTCGAACGACCGCGAGTGAACACCGAGAGGGCAACTTTGCAATTGGCTAGTTATGATATTCCGGCTCCGTTGATGATGAAAACACTACTCTCGCATATTCTCCCCCTATCTCTATCTCCCTTACAATCTCTTCCTCTCTTTCTCCCTACTCCCTTGTTCACATTTCACCCTCACATTGAACATATACATATATGTTCTACTCGCGGGAAGGGTAGTTATCCACGTTTACTCGTATATATATATATATATATATATAAGTTGGCTTGTACGTATACCGAGGTACTCACCATCTGCAACCTTGCTGAAGTACGTAGCCGATCGAGTTTTCTCCTTCTGCTACATGGCGCCCGAGACCTGGCTCACATGGCGCACATTTTTCCAATTAATGTTCCATTCTTTCTTTCTCTTTCGCATTGTCAATTTACATCCATCAATTTCATATTCACGGTAGGTACGAAATGGTTTTTTTTCCACTTTGATTTTAATAACTCAGGAATGAATTCTGGAGTATAATGTCATAGCGCTGAGAACAAGTGGTAAAAATGGCCACGTTGGCCATTGTTCGACTCTCTTGAATCGATTCAATACCCGCTCGGCACTCGTGCGATTTTTATTCTTGAATTTTTCAAGTTGCCTACCCATGGAAACCAACCTCTCCGAGTTTCAAATGGCGCCGATCTCGATACCTTCACTGAGCCACGCGATTCTCACGAGTGCTCGATCGTTCCTGCATAGGGTTGCGGTACTCAGCAGCGAAAAAAAAACAAAGTGTTCACAGCACGAATATACGTAGCCTCTTCTATTACTTCGATTCGATGAGGTTCGTTATAAAAGGGTGCAAAAAAAGTCACTGACATAAGAGCGCACACTCTCAATCCCTTAATGGCTTAATTCTCCCATCTATTTTCACGCTAGAAGCTCCGTCCTCTTATTTTTTTTCTCGTTTGCTCCTCGCTTCGTCGGACATCTGTTTGTTCGCGAGAGTAAAGAATCGACTTCGTTCTGCACCGCCCGAATTTTTTCATCGTTACGAAAAATCCAATATGGCGAATCTGGTACACAAGTTTTCGTTTTTCTACGCGTTGTACGACGTAACTTTTCCAACCTTCTTTTTTTATCCACGATAAAGACGATGGGAAAAAGCGATCACCGTATCTTGACAATGAAATGCTCTCTCGGTCGAACCTCCACTCGGCCTTCTTCGACTTTCACGAAAGAACGATGCGAAACGGCGTTGCCTATATATGTTTGCGTATGCGGTGGCCAAAAAGATCGCGTCAGTGAGTGCCAACCCTTCTCCTGCCAGGATTTATTTGTCTCTCGTTTCGTCCTGGATAAAAGTTCACCGAGTCTCCTTCCTTCCTCTTGCCATCTTTGTAACCTCCAGCCTCGACTTCCTTCTCCTTTCTCCCTTACCAAAGGCATCGCCGTTTTCCCCGATTTTTCTTTCTCGCTCATCGCTCGTTCTCGCACGAATCCTCAGCAGTCCGTTTGTCCGCCCTCGATTTTCTTCCGCTCTCACCTCCGATGAGGCTTCTTTTCTATCTGTTTCTGTCTCTCTCTCTCTCTCTCTCTCTCTCTATATATATATATATATATATATATATATATATATATAAATATATCTTCTTCTAGAACTCCACTTTTACCTCTTCACTTCCGCGTTCTGCTCCCGAGTTCTCTCTGTCGTCTTTCCATCTCTTCTCCGGCTCTTCCTCTTCATGCCATCACACTCGTCTGCCACCGGTCTTCCACCAATTTCCTCCTTCCTCCTTCCTTTAACTCCTTTTCGCTGTATGTACGGCCGGAGCGACGATGAACTCGGTCGTTCCCGATCGAACGCGACTCCTTTCCAAAGTCTTTCTCTACCCCCGCTCGTTCAGCGTGTGATAAAGTAGAAGACGGCAGCAGCTTAGTGTCGAGTGACGGCGAGAAAGAAGAGGATAAGTGAGAGAAACGAAATACGAGAGGTAGAGAGAGAGAGAGAGAGAGAGGAACAAAAAACAATATAATACTACAAGGACGCTATATATATATATATATATATATATATATATGTATATGTATGTGTATGTATATTATAAAAAGACACCACAAAGAGGCAATACGACAGTGGATGGGAAAGGAGGTGGGAGCACATCGGGGGTAGAGTCTCGAGCGTAAAGCGGACGGCTGCTAAATTGACGCTCTCCCCGGTGTCGTGGAAAAAGACAGGCAGCCGGAGCGTCTTGGGACTTGCGAATCCTATATGCCGCCAGGAGAGAACGGTATAACCTTCAAATTTACCCTGTCTAGCTCTCTGTCTCCGTTTCTCTCTCGCTTGCTCTCTCCCTCACTCCCTTGCCTTCTCTTTCTGTACGTCTGTCTGTCTCTCTCTTTTTCTCACCCTCTCCCTCCTACTCACCTCCGTACACAGGACTCTCGCACGTATCTCAGATCGAATGCGCAAGAAAAAAAAGTACGGGAGAAGGGGCTAAGAACATTTTGCCGCAATATTTCATGCATCGTACAGCGTATTCGAGAAAATGCGTAAGCGAGTCTGCTCTTCACCAAAATGGCGTCGTACCATCAAAATGGTGGGCATCGCTTCTCACAACTCAGCGCTCAAACATTAGAAATTTAATTGTTCTATTCCTCTTGCGACAATTAAATGAATGAAAGTTAGGAAAACAAATTTTTTGAAATTTGTCAAAACGGAAGACTTAAGTCTCAGGGGTGAGTTTTATTCATCATACACATATAAATTTTAGGTAGACATGTATATACGATAACGACAGCGATGACGATAACGACGACGTAGATCTTTGCTCGGAAATCGGGTCGTTTCGAACTTAACCGCGAGAGTGAGTTTCCTCGCAGGAGCCCCCCCCCCCTTACGACTACCCCTCTCTCCACCCCTTATTCGCGACGTACGTGCTAGGCACTTTCTACATTATCGTAATCGAGTTAATCAAAACCGCGGAATATTATTGGCAGTCTCGTTACCCGTTTCTCACCCTCATTGACTATACATATATATTTATATATGGCCTACGTCTATATAATGATGCGGATGGCGCCAGGATCGCAAGAGCAAAGCGACCCACCCCCGGTTCGACCCACTTCACTATACGTGCCTGAATATATAACACATGTGTACATTATCAAGTCCGCAACCATCACGTACCTACGTAACGAATGGCCAATCCGCTATGGGCAAGGGGCTTTCCTATATAATTTATGCACGTCCATAAATCATTTTATTACAAACACGTCCAACGTGGGATGAGAGGATAGGAAAGTTTCATCGACGCAAATTTCTCCGCGAGAGAAAAATAAAAGTACTTTGATTTTTTTAATGTTAATTCTCCATCCCCCCTCCCCCTCTCTCTTTCGCTCTCTGCCGTTTTCACACATACACACACCCTCCTTTACGAGACTCCGCATTTTTTCTACTTTGGTACGAAGTTCGTTCCAGCGGATATATTTCAATTCCCGGAAGCTCAAAAAGTGAGACTCCATTTGTTTCTGTACATCGTTACCAGTGATTTCTCACTCTCTCTCTCTCTCTCGCTCTCTCTTTCGCCATTGAGCAATATCAGACGTAATAAAAAAAACACCAAATTTCGCTAACACTTTTACAACGGGAGAGAAAATATACGAAGTGTGACATGGATTTGAACGAAAAAAAAACGCGTGATAAAGGGAGCCTGGCTCTCCGGGGATTGGACTTGGAAATCGCGTGTCTTCGCCTAATCCACGCCGACTCTTTCACCTTTTTCATTCCCCCTCCCTCTGTGTGTGTATACCACACACGTGTATCTTTTGTTTTTTTTTTCATGGTTTTTCCCCATTTTATTTACGCGTCTGCACGATTCTTACCGCAGAATGAAAAAAATCGTCGAAAAAAAGACTAGTACAATGGTAGACGTAGGAAAAAGTGAAAAAAACGCAATCTTTTACTCCGATTCGGAATTCAAGGATCTCGTGTCGCCCTCTATCTGGACCCGCGTGTACTTTGCTCTTCGTGTCTCGTCATTTTTTTTTCATTTTCCTCTTTCTCTCTCTCTCTCTCTCCCTTTCTCCCTTTCTCTCACTCTCTTTGCACTCCTCAATCTTCTATTAAGATAAATCGGGAATAATCAGATGAGAAACGAGCGACTGCAGGAATGTACGTTTTTCGCTCGAGAACTGACTCTCTTGAATTTCGATTCGCTCTCTCTCTCTCTCTCTCTTTCGCTCGATCGTTCCCATCGTCGTACTTATATATATATATATATATATATATATATATATATATACATATATTATATACGGTAGTGAGTTCCTCGTTTCGAGAAGGGTTAATTCGCTTCCTTCTTCTTCTCGTCGTTGCACGAAAGTTCCGCCTACGACGAATATCTCCGGGGATATGACGACAATGTCTTCGTTCGTTCCTTCATCTCTTCCTCTCACGTTCTCCCTCTCTCCCTCTGTTCCTCTCTATCTCTGCAGACAGTCCATTGTTCTCATTTAATCGAAATATTAAGCTCGTTCGTACAATTCTACCGCTTTGCCTTTCTCTCACTCTCTCTCCCTCTCTCTCTTTGTCGCAAATTCACTCGCGAGAGGTAAAGATAGAGCAAGAAAGAGCGAGCAAAGGGAAGAGAGAAAGAGAGAGATAGACAAAGAGAAGCCTCGCGCATAAAGCCAAGAGGGAGCGAGACTTATTTCCGATTCGCGACTTTCCCATCCCCTCGCTCCATTCACCAGCGCCATTTTTCTTCCCTTATTATATTCTCAATCTTTTTTTTCCTCCTCTTCATCTCTCTCTCTCTCTCTCTCTCTCTCTGTCGACTTCGGCTACCTCATTTTTTATCACGGACTGTCATTCACGGCACAAAAAAGAAAACCCGCATCGTCGCGTCAAGAATCACATCTACTTAAACAAAAACAATAAAAAGAGAAGAAAAAAAAAGCCGCGTTACCCATAAACGTCAAGTCAAGCGTGACACTCATTTTTTTCGCATTATTCGACGATGATCCAGAGGAGTCGGAGCATAATAGAGTTCATGGAACAATGATGAAAAGAGTGCAAGGGATCCGCTTATATATCACGCCCCCCCCCTCCGCCCCCTTCCCCATCTCCTAACTCTCCTCTCCTTCTCCCAACTCACCGAATCTTTTTACTCTTATTCCTCAAACCACTAAATCTCTACAAAATTGGCGCTCTCGCTTCCACTGTTATGTGTGCTCGCGCTACATAGCTTGGGACCAAAGTTCGCTGGGGATTTACCGTTCGAAGGAATCGAGACAAAGGACTGTACTACACGATAATACAGTCCCTTCTATTGCAGCTCTTTCTCTCTCTCTCTCTCTCTCTCTCTCTCTCTCTCTATTCAACATATATATGTATAGTTATAGAAGGTACAATGGAACGTATGAGAGGACAGAGCAGGTGAAAGGACCAAGCGCAATGCTCGTTTGAATGCAATAGCAACTCACGCTGCGGAGAAGAATCTCTTTCTTCAAAGGGAAACGAATAGACGAGCACCGAGGCCAGACCGAGATGGAAGACTCGAAAGGAAACGAGCGGAAAGAAAAAAAAACAGCGGGAGAGAGA
>JAPYZT010005575.1:0-14820 GCA_030522965.1 Tryphoninae sp. A BG-2022a
ATATAATTAAATATTAATTATATTAATATTAATATTATGTTACTATTTATTATAATAAATACATAATATTTATATCATAATAATATGTATTGTAATATATATATATATATATATATATATATATATATATTTGTTATAATATAATATATTTATATATATTATAATTATATGCATAAATTATTAATAATATAATTAATTAATATATAATTAAATATTAATGTTATGTAATAATATATAATAATAATATTTATAATAATAAATATATAAAGTATAGATATAAATATTATCGTGTGATTACACGCGACGAAATTTTATTAATCAACGACGTTTTAATCGTAAGTATACATATACTTTCGTATGATATTTTAGTCGAGGATAATAATAATCCCAAGGATACGTCGACATTCCTCGTGTACAAAGTGTATTTTATACGAGAGGAATGTTGCCAGGCATCGTCCGTTTTCACGAGATTTTCATGCAACAGTGCGACTACAAAACCGTTAAATCCCAGAGGTTTACATTTGTATATAAATTATACGTTACGTTGGCTATAGTATACGCGAGTTCGCAAACTGAAAGATGGAAAACAATAACGACAAGACGCGGCTGAGCTTAGTAGGGGAAGAGTTTCCCGTAAAATCCGCGAAACATCATTTCATTGAAGATAGAAGAAGAGGAAAGGAAATTTTCGCGACACAAAGCTCGTGTGTCTGTCGTCAACGCGACGCGACGCGACTCAAGAAACGTATAAGATATCTTTTCCACCGTGAGATATTCTTGGAATAAAAGCTTATACGTTCGTTTTCCTTGCGTCTTGTGCCTCGTACTCGAGCTTTCATCGGTTATTAGAACAGAAATGCGAAGAAGGAGATACAAAAATTTCTCTCTCATTCTCCCTTTACCTATATATCTATATATTCGCCCGAATAGACGAAGATCTTCCTCTTCTCTGGAAGTACGCGCATAAGCTTTAACCGAGAGCAGGAAACACCGACGTCGCACGCCCTCTCGTATTTAGTAAGTCTATGGAATTTTACATATATATTAATATGTATATATGTGTAGAAAGAGAGAAAGGGGAGGAAGGGGTTGTTCTCTAGTCTGGAATTTCATTTTACCTCGCTGAGAGAAATCGCACGTAGGTACACCGTTGCTCCCGTTTTCTTCCCATCCACGACTCTTACCCCCGACCATTTTCTTCCCGCCTTTCCTTACCTCATATCGAGCATATCCCCTCGACCCACTCCTTACCCTCGTTCAACTTCGCCCAGCGAGATATTATGCGACGATTTGTAGCCGTTCGGGAAGCCTGTCCTTCTCTCTTTCCCTACCAAATTTCTGGAATTCACAGTCACTGGGAGTCGACGAGAGTCGTTCGAGCTATCTCCCTCAGATGGCGTTGTGTGCGGCGCGTCGGTAGGCTAGGGTGGCGCGCTCTGGTGGCTATCGCGCGAGATATTACGGTAAACGAGCGTAAGGGAGCTACGGAGCGTGAAGATACGAACGTTGACGTGGTGAGAGCGAGATTTTTTTTGGTTCGCCGCTTGGCACAGTTAGCCACGTAGTTCGGGGGTCGCTCTATACAGGGTGAATTTCATAAAATGTCTCGAAACTTTATTTTAAGGTAGATGGGATCATTACAAACAAAAGTTGTCAATATACATTGGGGATATTTTAAATAGTTTACGAGATATAAATTTTTAAAGTTGGTCCAATCAGAGCGCGTCGAGAAACGTTGGACCCACCCACTCGCCTCCCTAGCAGCCAATACCCGAGAAATAAAAATGCCTGCATAATAATATAATAAATGAAAATAATTGCTCTGAATTTTGCATACCCCAAATATAACACCCACTGTGCCCTACGACTAGGGCAAGAGTGGGTGGCTCCAATGCTTCTCAGCGCACTCTGATTGGACCAACTTTAAAAATTGATATCTCGTAAACTATTAAAAATATCCCCAATGTATATTTACAACTTTTCTTTGCAATGACCTCATCTACCTTAAAATAAAGCCTGTGGCAACTTATAAAATTCACCCTGTATATATGTACGCATCGCTCTTGCCTCGTGATGCAACGAATCCTGCAACGAGCTAGGTATAACCCGTAAACCAGTTCGCGGCCAGCCCCAATTTTATCTGATTTAAATCTAACATTTCGATGTTCTCGCTCTCTCATCCTCTATCTCCTCTGGCATTGTCCTTTAAGCCCCCCTCCCTCCCCACGGGAAAACGAGTATCACGGATTACGAATTATCTCGCGTCCTATATACCTACGCGGCTCCGTATCTATTCGTAGTACGCGTAACAACCGCTAGGCGACACTAACAGCGTGTACGACGCATCGTATACTCCCGAGGCGACGAGTATATTGCGTCTAATTTATCGGTCCCGCACGTGACTTCTCCACAGGGTGATGCTGTTTTCCTTTCTCTCTATATATAGAGGGAGAGAGAGAGAGAGATGTGCTTGATCGAAATCGTATACGTATTTAAACAACGCCCCTTAATTAGCGTATTCTTTCCTAAAGGGGGATCTCGAACCGTAGGGACGAGGCGGTAAGGGATGAAAGGGGTTGCTCGGGATAGAGAAGCAGATTTTCCAACGTATGCGATGGAGATGCTTGTGTATTCTGGTAAGCCGCTTCGTTGTTAATCGCGGCTGGGAGATAATGGCCATTACGAAATCATTAATCTGTTAATGGGTTCGTTGTGAAAGTGACGTTCTCGCCGTACACTTGTTTTGCCCTGGGGCGAGAGGGGAGGAAAGGAGGTACTCGCGAATACGCACGTTCCCTCTACTTTTGACTTTGTGTATTCTCTCCCTCTCTCTCTCTGTCTCTTTGGTTGCGGCTGAGGTTGTAGGAAGAGGGTAGAGTCTCGAGTCAGCTGTAATTACCGAAGAGCTTGAAAATCACGCTGATAAATGGCCTACCACGCGAGACAAGGGTGATATATTTATTTCACTCTCGATACGACAACCATTTATTCCTCGATAATTATCGAGCTGTAGGAACGAACCGGGGAAAAAAGAGAACACTTTTTTTTCATTCAACGAATCAGGAATTTGAATTAATTGTGAATTATCTCACTGGCTTATATATTCCTATAGCGCTAATGCATCGCTGGATTATTCACGACGAATCTCGAGCTACAAAAAGAAAGTAATTCAATATTTTTATCAATGCTTTTCCCATGAGAATAAAAAATGCAATTTTCCCATTTTTACAGATTCGTGAACACGGATAAACGTAAATTTATTGTATATTCTTCGTCTTGTAATTATTCCACGATAATGCACGCGATAAATAACGTTTTCTCAAAGAGTGCACGAGGGAAGATAAAGAAAACTTAAAAAAAAAAAGAATATACAAAAATGACAAAGTTTCTCTCCTAGCACAGTCGCCCTTTTTCATCCGGAAGAGTTATCGAGGGGGCTTGAAAAATAGGGGTTGTTGCAAGACCTCCGGTGTAAAACCTCTATCTCGACGCGTGTATGTATATCATCCGACCCTTCTCGCTCGATATTCGAATTCGTCATGCATCGATGAACGTAAAGCTTTGCCTTAAGCCTCGTAATATACTCGTACATAACGTACCATTATGTTATTACACGGGGTGTTACCTCGAGGCACTCGAGCCTACCGTACAACCCCCTTCATCCTCTTCCATCACCTACGATCCACCAACGTCCACCGATCACTATCTCGTATTGCACAAGACGTGGAAAAAACCATGTCAACGTACGATTATCTCTGTAAGTACACCATGACTCGTGTATTTCTTACTCATGGACCATCGTGCCAATATTGACTATTTTCAATCTCCTTCGCCAGTGTGAAAACGTCCCTCGAGATACGAGCCTTTCTAATAACTTCCCTCTTTCTGTCTCGTGAGAAAGGGCTAGGAAGCTAAAGAGAGAAAGAAGCGTAAAGACAGGACACACAAATCGACAGAGGGAGGAAGTCAATGAGGAGAATCGCTTGGATCAGTGAGAAAGTGTGCTCTTCGAGAAGAGCAATATTCTTCGGTATTGACTCAAGGGTAGTTTCTCGTCATTTTCAACTATCGTTCTCCCACACGTTTGTATAAAATCCTCGAGTTTAGACTTGGTTCTGTGTTACTAGCACAGTCTTTTTTTTCTTCATCCCCCTTATTATTACCCCTATCACAGTTATTTTGGACAATTTTAGACGAAGTTTTCGGAGCAGATTTTTACTTCGCTCGTGTCTCCACGTATATCGTTAGAAAAATCTCGAATTTATATTCGCGAACGTATCGAATGTATATACATATGTGTATGTACGTCGTGGTCAAAGGGTATGTACCTATATATATATAATTAATATTTAATTATATATTAATTAATTAATTATATTATTATTCATTTATACATGTATTATAATATTTATAAATATGTTATCTTATATTATAACATATGTATAAATTAATTATATATAATATGTTATAATATAAGATAATATATTTATAACTATTATAATATATGTATAAATTAATATATAATTAAATATTAATTATATTAATATTGATATTATGGTACTATTTATTATAATAAATACATAATATTTATATCATAATAATATTGATTGTAATACATATATATATATTGTAGATATATTATATTTGTTATAATATAATATATTTATATATATTACAATTATATGAATAAATTGTTAATAATATAATTAATTAATATATAATCAAATATTAATTACATTGATATTAATGTTATGTAATAATATATAATAATAATATTTATAATAATAAATATATAAAGTATAGATATAAATATTGTCGTGGGATTACTCGCGACGAAATTTTATTAATCAACGACGTTTTAATCGCAAGTATACATATACTTTCGTATGATATTTTAGTCGAGGATAATAATAATCCCAAGGATACGTCGACGTTCCTCGTGTACAAAGTGTATTTTGTACGAGAGGAATGTTGCCAGGCATCGTCCGCTTTTACGAGATTTTCATACAACAGCGTGACTACACTCAGAGTTTACACTTGGTTCTGTGTTACTAGCACAGTTTTTTTTTCTTCATCCCCTTATTACTACCCCTATCACAGTTACCTTGAACAATTTTACTCAAAGTTTTCGAACCAGCTTTTTTACTTCGCTCGTGTCTCCACGTATATCGTTAGAAAAATCTCGAATTTATATTCGCGAACGTATCGAATGTATATATATATATATATATATATGTACATCGTGGCCAAAGGGTAGGTACGAGGATCACGCGGTTGACGCGGATAGTTTTCGAGCAAACGCACGAACAGCGAGGAATATTGGCCGTTGGGTCGCCCACGTTATTCGCGTCTTTCTACATCTCGCTACCGTTGGATATTGAAATCCTTCTTGAAGAGGAGGAAGGGGTGAAAAGGGAGAGGGTTGCGAGTATACGTGCTCGGGCTGATACGAGCGTGGTTACCACACCGTAGTCAGCCGTGCGCTATCGTTGCGTTCTCTATTCCGCTTATACGTATATTTGCCTGTATGTACGTCGGTCTCGAGTAAGAGACGTAGACGTATCGACCACACGTTGCCCGCAAAAGGATACTGTACGTGATCGCATTACCTCGAGGTAAAGCGCGAGCTTGTTTCTATTTTTTGTGTTCTTGTTTGTTTGTGCCATAGTTATGCACGTCTTTGTTTATTTCTTCCGGCTAATATATCGAGTGATATACGACGACCAGAAGAGAGATTTCTCTCTAGCTGACGCGTATGATAGCTCGGTCGGTGAAACGAGAAGAAAACAAAAGATACGTCTCTTGTTTCGCGAGTGGACAAAAAGTGAGCGACTTTTTGCCCGTCGACATTATATATATTAACATTTAATATTAATTATATTAATATATTAATTATGTTAATATATTAATTATAGTAATATTATATGAATATTATATTAATATAATATATTATAATAATATAATTATAATATAATATTAGTATAATATAATAATATAATATTAATATAATGTAATAATATAATATTAATACAATATAATAATATAATGTTAATATTAATATAATATAATATATAATATTAATATAATATTTATAATAATATAATATAACTAATATTATAATTATATTAATATTATTATACTTTATATATATCTAACATTTAATATTATTATTATTATTGTATATGGATATATAGACTGGTATATATATATAGGTGTAAAACCACGGTATCGCGAATTGCACGTGAACGGCATATCGTCCTCAACGACGTCGAGGATGTCACCCTCCCTCGTTGTCGTCGTCGTCGTCGTCGTCGTCGAGATAGACAACTGTGCACGGAATAATAATAAAGGATCTCTCGTGCCATCGTGCTGTCGTAGGATGTAATATCCACGAGAAAAATCTCGTGCTCTCGTTGTCGTCGCGCTCATCGTCAGTGCTGAAAAAAACTATTTTCATCGTTTCTTTAAAGATTTTTTTTTCCTTTCTCTTTTTAATCTGGGGATGAAATTACGACCTTGATGGTTTAAACTTCGCGGAAATTTGATCGTGGCGTGTACTCGATGGTCACGAGGCTACCGTCTCGGGGATGAAAATATCGAGGATGAGGGAAGGATTTTGGTAAGAGAGAGAGAGAGAGAGAGAGAAAAGGTATCGATCGAAAATTTGCATAATTCGTGTTTCCTAATCTGGCACGAGATTTACCCGGGAGAACTTCGTCTTGGAGAACGTAGGGAGTCATTGCTGCCTAACACGACCGGGAACGCAAAGGGATGAGAGTTTTCGGGTCGATGAAGTTTTCATGGGGAAACGTCGAAAAGAGAGATCCTAACTTTCTATAGTAGCGAGGGAGGATAACGAAGAGAGCCTTCGGGAGGATACGTGGGGGTAGGTATAGCTGAGCTTGCTAGGTGAACCTGATTAAATCTTCAGAAACGTGGTTGTTTCTGAAACCGCGAAAAAGAGAAAGAGTAAGAGAACGTGAGGGGGGGGGGAAGTTGGAAGAGAACGAGGAGGGGGTGGAAAATAAGGGAGGATCGTACGGCCAACATACGAGGAGCAAAAAACTTGTTCGATCGCCCTGGGTGTTTTTAACGTCATCACCCTGGTGGTAACGTACCAGTGGAGGAAACCACCCTCCTCTCTCTCTCTCTCTCTCTCTCTTTCTCTCTCTCTCTCTCTCTCTCTCTCTCTCTCTCTCTTTCTGTCTCTGATCAGAACGAGCCGCGCAAGGGTGCAAGGGAGGTAGTACGAACGAGAATCGTGGGACGATGGAGAAGGGTAGTTTACTTGCCGGATAACCCAAAAGTTTGCTTAATTTACCGTGGTCGGAGAGGGAAAGGACGAGAGGGTATGAGAGGGTTGATTTAACTCCGTGGCTAAACTTCCTCTGTCTCTCTCTCTCTCTCTCTCTCTCTTTCTCTATCTATCTCTCCCTGGTTTCTGTATCTCATGATACTACCAATCTTCTAAGCTCTAGCGACCATTCCTAATTCACTATCTGCATTGGTAAAGTGTGCTGCAGCATAACGATGTAGGAAATCTATGCATCTAGCCAAAAAAAATGATCAAGGTCACTCTGAGGTCGTGGAAATGTCAACCCCTCACATACTCATCCCTAATTGCGGTCTGAATATTTTGTCCTAACGATCTTCAATGTGAATGACCGTGTCCTAGGATCCATTTGCTTCCATTAGCGGCAACAATATTATCCAAGGTCATTTTTCGATCGTTAGAAATATCATCCTCTGTTTCATGCACCCCAATTTCTTTTCGAATATTTCTTCTCCATATTTTTTCAACCCTCAAATACAAACGAATCCACCCTACCGATCCCTTTCTGGAAAAGCTCTTGAAAATTTATCCAAGGTCATTCATGGGTCATCAGAAATTTCATCCCTCTACCAACCCACCCCAAATGTCTTTCAAATATTATTTCCATATTTTCTCACACCTCGATACGAATCAACTCAATCCCAAACCCCAATCCCTCAAAAAGTTATTCAAAAATTTATCAACAAATCTGTATAAAACAGCACACCTAATTTGTTCCATCGTCCTTCATGCGTCGTTACTTCAAGGACGTGTTGCTAAACCGACCCAAAGATTACGATTCGTATCACGATCTACCCATGTTCAACGACCTACGAAGCAAAATGGGAGAACGAATTGAAGCTGACGAGTCGTCTTCGTGGCAAACTCGTACATGAAAGGAGATGGAGCTGGGAGCCGATCTCGCGGTGTTCCTTCTCTTATCCTTTCTCGTTCCTCCTTTACCATACGCATCAAGCTCTGTACATCTATCCACTGGCTTTATCCGCAGCGGCACGTTCGCGATGTAGGCCTCGCCCACTACGAGATGGACCAACGGCAGAAACGAGCCAGAAGTGTATCTCCGTATAAATCCAATGCCTCCCCCCCATCTCTTACGTATAAAGCTCTGAGTCCGAGATAAGACTACCTCGGGGAATCCACTTGGTCCCTTGGGGATGATGTACTCTTCACGAAACTGCCGATAGCGTTTTCCGCCTGGACCACGCGGCTGGAGGCAACGGAGCTCTATACCTATGTTCGATCTACGCCATGAGCGAGAGTTTGAGAGAGAGAGAGAGAGAGAGAGAGAGAGAGAGAGAGAGAGAAAGGGGATAGAAGTCTGAGCTTCGAGTCCGACAAGCTCGCTCTCTCGCGCAGTTTCTCGTTCTCCGACCGCCACGCTTCGTCGGGCGTTCTTTCCTTCATCCCTTACTTCTCTATACTTACATGAAATATACATATATATATATATTGCGTCATTCCCGCAGCGGTTGTATTCAGAGCGTCGAGAAGCACCAAGGAGCGATATTGGCTTCGCTCGAAGAAACTTTCGCCACTACCCCAGCCCCGATGGAACGACAAGTGTCGAAGTCGAGCTCGAGGAATCTCCATCTTCTCCGCGTCTTTATTTCTCTCTCTCTCTCTCTCTCTCTCTCTCTCTCTCTCGCTCTTTCTCTCTCTGTACGTTCTCTTCTACCTTGGCTTTCGCGTCTATCCTCAAGAGAGGAAGAAACCACGGAGCCATGAATCAGCGAAAAAAGACGCCCGCGCGCAATTATTCTCGATGTCTTCGTATCGTTTCTTTTCACCGACGTTCGTCAAGACTCGTCTCATGAAATTCATAAATATAGTCACGACATTATTTTCCTTCGTGCGTAATGAAAAATACACTCTGCGTGAATATTATAATTTCACGACTCGATCAGGGTGTCCGCAATTGGAATCGACTGGATCTTAGGGGTTGGAACAATTTTACTTCCAGATATAAAAAAAAAATTGCAAAATAGGGGCATCGGGTGTTCAGTAGGGAGGTACGATATGTTTGTGGGAAAGGCGGATTTACTACTTGCACTTTCGAAGATCGATCGATGTGCGGCACTAAAGTGTAACGCACATATATATACGTAGAACGTGGGGTTGGGACGCATCGAGACTCTGCGACTTCTCGCGAATGCCTCTCTTTCGGTTTTCTCTTTCACGTATTGGGAGCACGTAGCGACCGACGGGCCACCGTCGGTGATGACAAGTCCACCCATACACGTGGGGACTGTGCGCCAACTTATATATAGTTATACAATTATATAATATATAGATATATATATACAAGCATCTTATATTTATAACAAATATATAGATTAATATACCATCGTATATATATATATATATATATATATATATATATGTATGTATGTATACATCTTATATTTATAACGAATATATAGATAGATATATCATCGTATAAATATAAAATATTATATATATATATATATATATATATATATATATATAGAGGGAGATATATTTTATTCGATATAAATGTATGGCGGCTACGCACGAAAGAGCGAGATCGACGCGTATGAGGAGTATAGGTCTGCGGAGCCCGAGCCCCACATCGATAATTGAATTTTTGACGCACGACCTGACTGCCCACTCCCATATCTCGAGTACGTGACGTTCTTCATCCTCGTACCAACTTCCAGCTTCTTCGACGAGGAATATTCAACTTTTCTTTCTTCCGCCCGGCCTGGTAAAAATGGAATTTATAAAGTAAGGGTGCAGAGGGGGTGAGAAAGTTTTTCATAGAGTTGCCGAAGATTCTCGTCACAATTTTCGTTGTTGAGCTTACGTGATCCATCGTGAATAGAACTAGACGAAAATTTACGGCCCTTGACGAGAGAAAAAACAAAGGGAAATCCTTTTTTCCCCATCCCCTAAAGAATATTCGTGGCTGGCGCGATTCTCCCGCGATGCGTATTTTTCTCGCTGGCTGCCATCGAGACTCCGTCGTAACAGTTAATTTCAGCTATGCGCGAGATACGCACCATGTGGCGAATATAAACGTGGCGTGCTTACGCATCCCCCATGGGCCGGGGAGAGAAACCGAGAGTCATGAATCCCTTAAATTATATGGGACACCACACTTTGCACGCGTGTCATAAAATTCGCACCACGCCGGCAGCCCCTCGTTTCTCTCCATCAAGCCCTCCCTCTCCATCTCCATCCCTGGTGCGTTGGGAGATACGCTCTCTCGCTTTCGCGCCAGTATGAACGCCAATGTCCTACCTACCGATGTGTACTACCCCCCAATGTATTCGTATCACGAAACGGGCGTTAAAATTTGCCGGTATTACGCATTCTAACGCTCTTCGCTGGCTCGTCAAGAGAGTGTCTCGTCTCCGTCATACGTGTAGCAAGAAACACTCCTTCCTTATGGCCCCAGAATGGATCAATCGAACTTCCATCACGGATGTCGCTCGCACTGTACACCGTAGGGCTTCACATCCTAGCTGTCCTACCCTGGGTCTACGCAGAGAATGGTATATTAACGAGAGCTCCTTCGATACCTGTCGCTCTTTTGAACAAGGGCTGGGTAAAAGGTTCGAGCTAGGGAAGAAATCGATGGAAGCTTTTACGACAGTATGGTATTCAAGGGTTACATCACGTGTGCGCTAGTGGTTGGCTCCACGAGCTTTTGTCCTCACCGCAAAGCTACAGGACTGCGACACCGAGAGGACAAACCTTCTTCCTGTGTACAACCCTCTCACTCACCATTTCACCCTGCCGGAGGTCTTCTTCACCGCGATACGCCATATAGCCAATCAACGTATTCGCTTTTATCACCTAGTCGTAAAAAAAGGTACAGCACAGGGCGAATGCGTAGTTTACGCCAGTCGCTATTCACCCAAGAAGGACGTGAGAGACGACTACGATGCGTGCGTTCCATGTTCATTTACTGCCACTGCAGTGTCGTATAATAGGTGAGTAAGCATTGTGGAATAGTGTTTTATAGTGGGACGCTGCGTAGGTAGAGCGAGTGTAACGCACCAGCTTGATAATTCAACATCATGTTCACGGTCCATCCTGAATAATGTCCTCCAACGGATCTGTTGAATGCATTGTTAACAGCCACTGTCGCGTACCCAAAGCCTGTTCGTTCCGCTAAAAGGGTGAACTTGGAACTAGCGCACGAACCGGTAATCCTGTTTAGCCGTTCCACTTCCGCTTCCAACAAATCTCTCTTTTCACGGGATAAAAATCCGATTCCCAGATAACTTGTCCATTTTCAGACAAATTACCGAAGGCAGGTGCGTTGCGTTGGAAACTACGCGGATAAAGTTGGAAGACCTACTGGTTTCCTAGTTAAAAAACGGAACGAATTATTCCAGTTCTTCGAGCGTGAAAATTGGAACGCGTGTTTATAGGAACTGGTATGTCTCTTTTTTGTCACGAGGTGCAAAAAGCTGCGTATCTAGCCCGGATAACCAATCTGTTGCCAGGTAAACGGAGAGGTTCGGGGTGGTGACTGAAGCGTTAATGGCTCGTCGATCAACTGATAAAACCGCTGGTAACGCAGTCTCTCGTCCCGTCTGCTTCGAAGCAAGGTGTCTACGTACGCGCCGACAGATAATTAGCCTTGCCTATTCGATTCGCCATTAGACGCGCCCGGGGGGAATTGAGGAGTAATGAAGTCGAGGTTGGCGTCTCCCGCGTGGTGCGGGAGGTGTACAGAGCGTGCGGTTCCGCGGCTGTACAACAGCTTTGCCGCTAAAACCGGAGCGGCCACAGCAGACTGCTCGTTCCCTCTACCCAACTGCGAACCTTCGACTCTCTGTTACCTTCTCCAACCCGGATGAGAATATCTCAACTCGGTCTATACGCTTGTACCTCTCCCTCTCTCTCTCTTTCGCTCCTTTCGCTTTCTTCCCCTTTGCGAAGAAGCAGTTTTCAATTAGGCTCGATTACCCGCCCACGTAGCCAAGGCAAGCGTCTTACTCGCGATGTGGTCTTAAGGGGGGATGCGAACGAGCATATACGAAGAAAGGGAGCGTTAAAGGAAAGTTTGCCTTTTACAGTGGTTGAGAGGGAGAGGGTGAGCAACCGCACACCAACGATATCTTTCGGGCGTGACCCGTCACTCTCTCCTCGTCGTCGTCCCGCAACGTTTCACTCTTTTTCCACCCTGTGGATCACCTACTTTGGCATTACCGGAACGATCCTTGGTTCGCAACTTTGCAGTTCTAAGGTTTTAGACCGCGAATTTAAGGGTGGTGCGAAATGATATTTCTTTTTTAGGTCGTGTCTTTTTGATTGGATTACTTTTGTTGGGAAAAGAAAGTTGGAATAAGAGTGGATAAAATATTTAGTTCGTTCCAGTTCTTGAAACTTTGGTAACATTCTTGTTTTGTTTTTTTTTTATGAATTTTAAGGGACGAATATTATGAGAGTTTGCTTTTTTGTCATTTATTTGCGTGTTTTCTTTTTTTGCATTGCCAGTTGAAAACCGAGGAATTATGAATATTTGTTATGCCTGCGACGTTTTCAAAGGTGTTGATACAAACAAAGCCACTGGGTTCTACGAACATAGATGTGCAGAGAAATTTCCGTACGCGTAAACGTGGAAGAAACGACTTTTCACTTTGGAGAAAGCTCCTCTCTCCCTCGAAGTCTCAACGAGTAACCGTATTTTTCGAACTGCACACACACACTTTGTTTCAGTCCTATAGACGAGTTAATTCGATGCTTCTATCTTTGAGCACGAACCATGGATATGCGCGGTCTCCCGGGAGTTTTCTTGAAACAACAAAGAGTAAAATGGAAGAAACACGGAAGATCTCGGTCGAATATAAAAGCGTCCTATTCCAATTTTCTTTTTGCCGAAAAGTAATTGGATGGAAATCCGTCGATCTTCCATTCCTTTTTTTTCTTTGTTTCCTTTGGGAAAAAACTTTTGCCTCCTAGTCGACTCGTAAGGATCGATAGCAAATTTGAGTTATAACACGCGTTATCGTATAATCCAGCTGGGCGTAACGGGAGATTTACAGGCTGTCATACTCGCTCAGCAAATTTCGAGAATTGATGACGCGAAAATGACTATGTGTCTTCGTGAATAATACAGAGAGAGAGAGAGAGAGAGAGAGAGAGAGAGAGAGTGGGCCGTTAGCACAGTTGCTAGTGAACGCCATCTACCACGTGGCAATGGAACGAATATCATGATTAGCAACCGGGCAACGCATGTGCCTAACGTTTGCTGTGCAACGAGAATAATCGTACGGCATATCTCGCAGTCCGATACAACATCAAATTTCCAACCCCCCCCCCCTGCCTCAAGGCAATCCATATCACGATTTGGGTATTTTTTCAAAAATTCTGACATTATCAAAAATGATAAATCGTACGATAATTAAAAAATAACAATTTTTTCAACAAATTTACTCAATGAACAATAATTATTCCTAATTCAAAATAATTATAAAAAATTATTAACATTCAAAATAGCTATGATAACACAAAAAATACCAAAAATAAAAAAAATGAACAAGGACTAACAAAAATTAGTCGTAAACTGTCTAGTATCTCGGATTGAGTGCTCAAGCCCGCATCTTTCGTTTTAACAGTCAATTCGGTTTTATCGAAGCATCCCTGATGCGATCCATCCATTTATCGTTTTTCTTCCCCGCCTCTCGTTCACTGTCTAAACTGAGCGAGAGAGAAGGAGAGAGAGAGGGAGAAAGCTGGAATCACGTGTATGTACCTACGTACACGTGACGTCGACGGGACGTTGTAAGAAAGGGAGGTGCTTTTTCGTCTTGCTGCACTCCGTCACGTACCAATAGTCGTCGTTTCATCCTCGTACAACCCCAGTACCGTCCCCCCTCCTCTGCCCAGCCCTTCTTCGCCAAGATCACGAAACGACGTTTCGACGAGTGAACGACGTAGCAAACGTCGTTCTCGTCTGCGTTCCGCCAACGGTTTGGCCCTTGCTTCAACGTTCGAGATAAGACCCGAGCGAGAAACAGATGGTCCAACGTCTCATAAATTCCCTCGGCGTTTCCAATTATTTTTCAAAGATCGGACGTTCTCTTTTCTACTTTCTCTCCATCTTTCTCTTTCTCTCTGTCATTCTTTCCTTCGAAATTCAACATGTCTCGTATCACGAGATCGTAAATAGCCCTGACAGCGTAAGGTTTTACAGCAAAAATGTACGATCTCGTATGCAGCTATTCGTCACTGTGAACACTTTTTTTTTTTAACGAAAACTTCCAAAAACTTGTTTCGATGCGTCTCTTTCGAGAACTTTTAGTTTATGCGCAATAAAACTTTATTACGAATAAAACGACGAGCGTCACGAGCGAATGATAAATACCGGTACGTTACGTTGTAATTGTAGAAAAATTGTATAAAACAATTTTTATTCACAGTCGAGCAAATAAATTTTTAATCAAATTCTTTTTTTCATCCCCGTCGCAAAAAAACGTTTTACGACCAATTTATATTAATTAATACAAACG
>JAPYZT010005586.1:1984-12569 GCA_030522965.1 Tryphoninae sp. A BG-2022a
GTGTGTGTGTGTGTGTGTGTGTGTGTGTGTGTGTATACATACATGTATATGCACGTCACATGTTGATATATATATACGATACTTCAGCCCCTTGATCGCGTGGGGGCGGGTCGGTAGCTCGGGTCAAGGTCGATGCTGAGTTCCCTAACCAAGGAAGTTTTAGTACCGCAGTTCGCCTCTCATTTTTGCCCCATCTGTCAAACAGCTGTTTGCCTCGGGCGCTTCCTTTTGTGCACGTTAACCTACGTGTGTGCATTCGTATGTGCGTCCGTGTGTGACATAACCTGTACAGTCGTAAGGAAACGATCCATTGTACGGATAACAAGACGTTTTTTTCCTTGTGCCGTGTTCCCGGAAGTGTAAAATCTCGCTTCTCCCTCGACTCGACCAAGTGAATTCCTCGATCTTGCAGATTGCACCGCAATTTGTCGCGGCGATGACAGCTCGCGCTCGTTACGGCGGCCATCTTTCTTTTTGCAACGTACGAGAGAACTAAGCCTCAGCTTTTTCTTTTTCTTGTCTGTTTTTTTTTTTGGTTTGTTATTTATTCACAATTCGTTGAGAAGATATGACTATCAAAATCAAAATTACAGGTGTGGTAATTTGTTAATGTTGTTCGCAGGGAGATTATTCTTGTGAGGGCAGAGTTTTCGAAAATTGAAAATTCGCCCTTTTGTTAAACACACCGACATAACCTCAAAATTTACTGTACTTCCGATTATAACTTTATCTGGATTCTTGAATACTAAACGTTTATGAGATTTTTGCACGGACATTATTGTCAATATTAATTCAATATGAAATAAAAAGAACTGAATGATTAATATCTTTTTAAATTGATATTGCAAAATAGTTGAAAATATACTTTTTCTGCGCAGCTAATAGTTGAACTTGTCTTAAAAAACATTGTGAATTTGTTAGTCTCCAAACACATGGAATGATTGTATCGCATTGAGCAATCCAGAATTTACTTCTCGTTCCACATTTTGATCTCGATAGGCTGACTTTTTGTTTTTCCTTGCGCAATGAGATAATCGAATAATTCAGGTAGATTGTTTGAACGACTTGCATAAATATAACACCCGCCATGTGTTGCGGAGATAGAAAGAGATACCAGAGAGTCACGGATTTGATTAGGTCTGCGTGTGTGTTTTCGCAGGCAAGATTTGTTTCTTCAATCAAAATCTAATGTTAAGCTTCGTTATTTTCAGGAGGAGATGGAATGTATCACCTCAAAGTATTGGTCCCGGGTGTCGCTGCGGGTGCCATCATCGGTAAAGGTGGCGAGACAATCGCCCAATTACAGAAGGACACAGAGGCGAGGGTCAAAATGTCCAAGGCTCGTGACTTTTACCCAGGTGAATAGAAACATTAATTTTTAAGAATATAAGAATCCTACGTCATCGACATATTTCTTTCAAGTATTTAATGTCTCACACGACAATCCATTTGTTCTTTTTTCTGACTCTTTAGGAACTTCGGAACGAGTCTGCTTAATAACGGGCAGTGTCGAAGCCATAATGGCCGTTATGGACTTTATAATGGAAAAGATACGTGAAAAGCCCGACCTCACGCCAAAAACTACGGTCGACTTCGACGGTAGTAAAGCAACGGCGGAGAGAGACAAGCAGGTGTGTGATGCGGAAGAAAAACTGAAAATTAGTTTATGCTTCGACGATCATCGCGATGGGATAAGATCTAGATAAA
The DNA here is from genome assembly GCA_030522965.1 of Tryphoninae sp. A BG-2022a. Taxonomy (NCBI): domain Eukaryota; kingdom Metazoa; phylum Arthropoda; class Insecta; order Hymenoptera; family Ichneumonidae; species Tryphoninae sp. A BG-2022a. The sequence goes on from JAPYZT010005586.1 coordinate 3,692, forward strand.
AAAAGGAATTCTTTTTCACTCGAATGAATTATTTACCACAAGAATATCGAGTCTTCGCTCTCACAAAGAAGAAATGATTCGTGCGAATCGATCTTGCAAAGCGGTATTAATTATCAAATCATTATCACTTAGCGAGAAGAATTTACCACAAAAGTATCGGTTGCGTACCATGCAATTGAGCTCGAATCACTTGTCGAAGAGAAAAATAACAATAAAAAGCAGATAGTGAAACGTGGAGATGCGAGCTTTAAACGGTCAAACGAATGAGATCATTCTACGTGACTTTTGCCTGTTAGCAATGACCCAGTTAGCTGGAGAATTCTCGCGTTCGAACGTCTCTTGGACTTGCAACGCTTCTTGTTGCAACACTCGCATTCATCGTGAATCGAGGGATACATAAGTTGATAAATTTCGTCTTATCAGTGAATGCGTCAACCTCGAACTTTAAGTCATAATTTTTTGTTGCTGTTCTCAACGCTAACTCTAAATTGTAACCGACAATTTTATTCACTCTTTGTTTCCAGGTGAAAATTCTCGTACCGAACAGCACGGCGGGTATGATAATCGGCAAAGCCGGCAACTACATAAAACAGATAAAAGAAGAATCCGGCTCTTACGTGCAAATAAGTCAGAAGGCCAAGGACGTATCGTTGCAAGAACGTTGCATAACAGTGATCGGAGAGAAGGAAAATAATCGTAACGCTCTTCTGATGATTCTCGCTAAAATAGCCGACGATCCACAGAGCGGCACGTGCTTGAACGTTAGTTACGCCGATATCACCGGACCTGTGGCGAATTATAATCCCACGGGTAGTCCTTACGCTCAAGCACCTACGACGACGCCAACATACACACCACCTGCCGGTCTCAATACCGGTGAGTCAGAAGGACTAAGAATTCTTCAATAATTTATCAACTCTCATCAACAACATTTCTTCGGTAAAAAGCTTTCTAGCTTTCCTGCTAAAGATCTCAAATTCTTGCGTACCATCGACAACCACTCAATTCCAATCTCTAAACAAACTTCTTACCAAAATCTTTTTACCGAAGAAAAAATCCTCAAAAAAAAAAATACCGACAGTTAATTAAATTTTATTTTTTCATTCCCCTCAACCCCGCCACTATCCGCTCATCGTTTGATTCTTCACACATCCACCAAACCTTCATAGTGAGTCTCCTGAACGGCGCTGGTTTGAGCCTGAATCTGAATCTCGGAACGGCGATAACGGCTGGAACGACGCCGGTGACGACCCAGTTGCTCGAACACATAAAGCTGAATCTTCGCAGTACGGGTTTTTCTGAGCCAGCAGCGACGGAGATACTCACGGCGATAGCGACACTCGCAAAATACAACATACTCGGTATGGGTATCGGTATGCCATCGAGCATGTCGTATCTCGGTAATCCGATCGAGAGTACGACAACGGCGAATGGCTCGAACAACAACGGTGGTGTATTCGGTCCGATCGGTACCGTGCCTGCCCTCGGTACGACGTCACCAACGCCTCACAATGCACTCGACAGATACGAGGCATTCGACCCGTTCAGGCAGAACAACACAGCCGCGAGCGCTATACATCTGAACAACAATTCATTCGGCCTGGGCACTAATCAATTGTCACTCGTAAGTAAGAGTCCTACTCAGGTAGACGCGAGCGGCAAGGAGACCAAGAAAGTAGATATAGAAATTGCAGAGGTTATAGTGGGAGCTATACTGGGACCAGGCGGTCGCGCCCTCACTGAGATTCAACATCTGAGTGGTGCCAACATACAGATATCTAAGAAGGGCGTATTCGCTCCCGGTACGAGGAATCGAATTGTCACTATCACGGGTTACCCGAGTACAATCCGAACCGCTGAATACCTGATACAGCAGAGGATCAACGAGGAGGAGGTTAAACGGGCGCGTCACAATGCCATTGCCGGAATGATTCATTGATTCCGAGCTATGTCGACGATCAATCGCATCACACAAACACAGCCCCCGGATTAAAGAAATTTTTCCATTTTCTCTTTATCGTCAATGAATGATTTTTTTTTTCTGTTTTTTTTTTGTTTCTTGTTTTCTATTTTCTTTTCTCTCTTTTTTTGGGTTGGTCTTCTTCTCTACGTTCTACGGGCAGCAAGATACAAATATGAGACAGAGAGAGAGAGGGAGAGAAAGGGAGAGACAAACAGAGAGAGAGAGAGAGAGGCAGAATCGATCTTCAATCATCTTCGTATTTAAACATCTCGAAGCGCCACACTCCCACCTCGTTATTATACCCTTGAAAAATCGTCTTCGAGACTCGTGCGCAACTTTTTCTTCCCCCCTCAGTCCCTAGACGTCGCATGGAGCGCGTGAGGAAAACAAAAACAAGAATTCCCCTCGGTTTTTCATCATCTTCTTCGCCTTTTTTTTCCTCCTCTATTTGTAGAACACAACGCGAGAATGAAAGAGAGAAGGCGCGAGGCGCTCTACCAGAGAGAGAGAGGGAACGGAATGAGAAGAGGGAAAGAAAAGAAAGAAAAAAATACAAAAAGGAAATGAGAACCCCGCTCGTTCGTCATGCGTCGTTTAGGGCCTGTAGAATCTTTTTTTTTTTCTTCTTTCGTTTCGACGATTCTTGGCGCATTCGCATCACCGTCGTTCCATATGCATTCATCACAAAGCGCGTCCCTCGGTCGACGCTTATCTAACTTTTAATATTATTACTTTTTTTTTTTTTTCATAATATATATATATACATATATATATATACATACATATATATAGAAAAACAAATTAAGAAAGACCTTTATATGTATATAAATATTATGTCTTGCGAAGATCTATATATATATATATATATATATATATATATATATAAACTACTACGATTGTTCTGTGATACACAGCGTTTGGGGCTTGATCACACATTAACATATTATATACGACACATTGGAGCCAGATTCACATATATTACATCTATACATATATATATACATACATATATATGTATATATGTATATAGCTGTTGGGTATATATATATATATATTGAAGATTAGAGAAAGTGGCACGGTTATTGAATCTTCCCGCGTTTAACGAACCCCAAGATGGCCGCCGTTTTGGTTAACCTCAAAAGAAAGAAAAAAGCAAAAAAAAAAAGGAAAACAAATGAAACTAGATTTGCGCGCGCAGTTTAAACGGAGAGTTACCAAAGATTAATAACGCGCTAAAATAACGGGTTAGGGTCTCCTGTAAATGAAGTCTCTTTGAAAACACACACAAACAAAAAAGAAACAAACAAAATGGAAAACACAACAATATATATATATATATATATATATATATATATGTATGTATATACGTGTGTATATATGTGTGTGTGTGTGTGTGTGTGTGTGTGTGTGCGTGGGTGTGTGTGTGCGTGTGGGTGTGTATATGGAGCTGGCTGGTCCGGCGGAGAATTATCGTATTAAAATTTCTCGTGTTCGTCACGAATTGTTATGCGATTTCCCCTCGATTCCCCAATTGCATCCAAGAAAATATTGTAATTACGAATATTTTGTTCGAGACTTCTGTTTTTTTTTTTTTTTATTGTTGTTGTTTTTCTTTTTTTTTCGGTTTTTGTAGAAGAGACGTTCTTGGGTAAACAATGATGAAAAGACTCTCGACGAGTATCTACGGTTTCATACATGCGCGCCCTCTGGTGGGATTTTTTTGAACTACTTGTTTTTTGTTTTTTTTTTTGTTTCTTTTTTTTTGTCTCTCGTTTCTTCTTTTCGATAAGTTTCGTTCGTCTCGAGACTTCATTCCACGTCAGATCGTCGTTCCATAGCTCGTCATTGATGTCATTAGTGTGTGTATGTGTGCGAGAGAAAGAGAGTGTGTGTGTGTGCGTGTGTGTTTTAAAAATCGCGGGCTTTCCTGGCGAAGGAAAGAAACGTATACACACCGCGACCTCCTCTAGTGTGGGACGCGATGAACTATTCCGCTAGGGGGCGCGCGCCACGAGACAGCGAAGGAAAAACCGCGGGAAATTTGAAAATGTCGCGACGACTTTTCTCGAATTTATTCGTTATCGTAAAACGGGGAATAATTCTAATCGTCCCGAAGAGCCGGAAGGATCACGGGTGTACGAGAGATATTTTTTTGTTATTCGCGCCGCGAGAAAAAGAACGTATAAAATGGTGAAACATTGAAAAGAAAGAAAGAAAAAAAAACGAAAAAAAAAACAAAAATTACAAAAATAAAATCGACGATAAAAGAACACAAATTTTTAGATACTAAAAGGAAGATATTACAATCGTGTGCCGATCCATCCGAGATTGCTCGATAGTCCGAGCGTCGAAAGAGAGTAGTACATTTGGTTGCCGCTAGGTGGCGCTCGAGCGCCCGGTCGTGGCTTTACAGGGTGGGCGAGACTTCCTCGACGAACGGAATGAAACAAACGAATAAGCAAAGAGGACGAAAGAGAAAACGAATAAACCGTTTAGCCAATAATTGACACATAGTTAGAGTGTATAACGAATTAACGAGAGAGAAAGAGAGAAAACAAAAAACCTAGTAATAGCGTCGACAAGAAGGAGAAAGAACGCAAGAAAAATAACAAAATAATTGAAAACGTTTCGAGCGAAGGGCAGAGAATGACGGGTGTGGGGATTGCAAAAAAAAAACAAAAAAAAATAAACTAAAAAATAGCAAAAATAAGGAAGAACTTTAAATAGATAAAGAGACGCGCTGGCTCACCGCTCTTTGAATGAAAACAAAAAAAAAGAACAAGAAATAACAACAGCAACAACAACAAGAAATGACGAATTGTATATTTATAAATATAAACACATTTATCAATAATAATATATATATACACACACACACACACACATATATATATTGAGATATAGCTAAAAAAATAATGCAAAGAGAAGCAAAGACAGAAAGAAAGAAGTATATATATATACATATACACATACATGCATACATACATACATATATACATATATACAGGTGAGAGTAAGAAACGAAATGATATTATAAATATTGTTGACACAAATATTTGCGTCCAGGAATTAATGGAGCGATAGGAGAAAAAAGGGATGGAGAGGATTTCATTGAAAACAAAAACAACAACAACAACATAAACGAAAGAAGAAGAAAACAATGATAAGGAAAAAAAAATCGTATAAAAATATATAAGAAAAAAAAACACTGTTTGTTTCCAAACGAATTCTATGTTGAACTATTAATTATTATATCGATTGACTCTTTCACGATGTTGTTCTTGGAGCTCTGCATACATTCGACAAGTCACAGAATTCATATATATATATATACATATTATTCCCAATGGAAGGGCTGGAGGGAAGGGGGCGATAGTGTTATATATATATAGAGGAGGGAGAAGGGAGGGGGGCAAGTCGAAATTAGTTGTTTAGGTAGGATTTGATTGAGAAAACGAGACAACCTGGTGGAATTAAAGAAGTTCGTCATTCGTTCATCCTTTATCAGTGTAATTATACGCAAAACGTAGGATTAAAGTAATTTATAGATGGTCGCGTTATATATATATATATATATACATACATACACATACACATATATTTTTTTTTCTCAATGGCATGCCATTTCTACGTAGTGATAACAGAAGTGTTTTTCCTTGATGACGAGAATTGATTTGCAAGTAGGAGGAAGGGAGGGGGGGATAATAATTGATAAATTAATTAATTAATTAATTTAAAAACAAACAACAAAAGGATGAATTTTACGATAATTCGCTAATTAATCAATCACGGGCATCATCACACTAGAATAAAAATAAAATTATTAAAAATAAAGAAGAAGAAGGAGGGGAGGAGGAGGAGGAGGAGGAGGAAGGAAAGAGTGACGAGAATTTGGATAATCGATCGATCGTTCGATTTTTCGTTTGAAAACAAACAAAAATAATTGATTCTTGTTGTTTATTGTATTTTCGTTGTTTTTTTTTAAATTTCTTTCTCACTCTCTCTCAATTTTTTTGTATTTTGTTTTTCTTCGTCTCGCTTATTCATCCTCGACACCGACGTTTATACATATATTTATCTAGTTTGTACAAAGTACAAATTGGAGCTCTTCATCCACTCGCAAATTCGAGACGACAATTTTTTTTTTTGATACAAAAAAAAAATTTCAAAAAAATTTTTTTTCAAACAAAAAAAAAATTTGAAAAATTTTTTTTTTTTAAACAAACCAAATCAATCGATTCGGTCGAACAACTTTCAGGTAGCCAGAGAGAGAGAGACACACACACACGCAAAAATTAATTAAAAATATCCATGTACACGTGTATATACATATATATGCGAGTTATAGAAAAAAAAAAAAAAAAAAAAAAAAAAAAAAAAAAAAAAAAAAAAAAAAAAAACAAAAAAAAACAAAAAAGAAAGAACAAACAAAAAGTTATTAATGAAGGACAAATGTTTGTTTTCGTTGTTTCTTCACTTTGTTTGTTTGTTTGGATTTTTTTGTTTTTTGTTTTTTGCTTTTTTTTTTTTTTTTTTTCTTCAAATTTATTTCTTTTTGGTTCTTTTCCCCCTCTCCTTTATCTTCTTTGAAACAAAACAAAATAATTCAAAAATGTGCAATTTGTCGTGTAAAAAATGTAGCGATTTTGATTTTGCGCAGGAAAAATAGCTTCGCGGCAAGCAATTCTCATCGAGACAAGGACGATTCGGGATAACCGGAGCTTTCTTCTGAGCCTACCTGATATAAACACGGTATAATCGCAGTACGGATACGCTTCTTGGTTTTCTTTCATTTTTTTTTTTTTTTTTTTTTTTTTTTTTTTTTTTTTTTTTTTTTTTTTTTTTTTTTTTTTTTTTTTTTTTTTTTTTTTTTTTTTTTTTTTTTTTTTGTGAAAGACCTGAGAGGGATGAATGTGATCACGGAAAGAGGAACGAGGAATAGGAACAAACGGAAAAAAAAGAAAGAAGTGAATAGAGAAATGAAAAAAAAAAGAACAAAATTCAAAGAATGAAAAAGAAAAACACTTTTCCCTCTGGAACCTCGTTTTTTTTCCTTCTCTCTCTCTCTCTCTCTCTCGCACTCTCTTCGCCACACACCCGATTGTAACGAGAAAGAGGAAAGCTTCAATCTAACGCAAAAAAAAAAAATTAATTCCCCCCCCCCTTTTTTTTTTAATTTTGGCAAATTTTTTTTTTTTCTATGATTTGTTTTCTTTCCCTTGGCTAAAATCCTCTCCTCGCACACGTTTTAATTCACCGTTGAATCATTAATTGTTCTCGATGAAAAAAAAAAAAATAATAATAATTTTCTCATTTTTGCTAAATTTCAAATTTTCCAAAAAAAAAAAAAAAAAAAAAAAATTACGTAAACGAAAAAATGAAAAAAATTAAATTATCGCCTCTCACCCTCTTTCCGTGAAAAACTAACCGGTGCGTGGATTCGTTTTGTTTTCTTCGTTCTCATTTTTGTTTTTGATTTTCCCCCCACTCTTCCTCCCTCCTCCCACTCCCCTCTTCCACATTCGATTTTCTCCGTTGTTTCGTCGAGTGCTACCTGCGAGTTGTTCCAAACAGAAAACGCAAAAAAAAAGAAAGAAAGAAGGAAAGAAAGAAAACAACACAACTAAAAAACAAAAAGATTACAAATCTGCAAATTAACAATAAATTAGAAAAAGAAAAGAAAATAAAAACAAAGCAACTCGGAGTTGTCCTCGTTCTTTTGGCAAGAAAAAAACAACAACAACAATAACAAAAACAAACAAATTCAACAACGAGGCCAACGTCGCGTGGATTGTTCCTTGCAACAACAAAAAAAAAACACAAATTTCCGTTTCGAGCGTTATTTCCATAACGAATAATAATAATAACGAATAATAACAATAATTATAAAGAAACGAAAGAGGAAGTAATAAAAACAAAAAAAAAAGGAATTCATTCATTCTCGTCGACACATTCATTACATTAATAGGCAAAAATATTTCAATAAGCATATTATAAATATAAATAAATAAATAAATTTATTTTGTTTATTTATTTATATTTATGTATATTAATTCTTAACGCTATATGTATAATACGTGTACTTTATTATATATATATATATACATAAATATATATAGAAATTTATATATATATATATATATATATATATATATATATATAGAACTGTATGTATGTATATATACGCATACAGTTCTATATATATATATATATTTGTATATATATATAATTATATATATTATATATATAAAGAGAGAGAGAGAGAGAAAAAAAAATAAAAGAAAAAAAGAGTTCTGTATATCACGAATTATCAGATCGTACGTACGAGCGTGCGCGTTCAAAAGTGGAGCGTGTTTTATAGTAGAGAAAAATTTTTCGCGAATCGATTGAACGCCCACACACAAGCGTTTGTTCATATAAGCGAGCGACAGAAAAAAAGAGAGAGAGAGAGTGAGGGAGAGAGAGAAATAATAAAACACGTTATTATATTGTACACGAAATTAAGAAAAAAAAAAAAAAAACAAAATTAATTAAAAATTAATTAAAAACAGAAATTAAGTTTTCATGCGAGAATTATAAAGTCCCGACGGATCTTGCGATAATAACGAAAGAGAGAATATACGCGATAGAAAAAGAAAATTAATATTTAACACACAGAAACAAAAACAAACAAAGAAACAAAAAAAAACGAACGTCGATCCAAGAATCGCGCGAGGAAAACGAATTTATTGAAATTCATTGATATATCATTCGTTAATATTAGATATCGTCGATCCGTGTACGATCAATAATAAATATATATACATATATATATACATATATATATATATATATCAATCGTTAAATTCTCGTACACGAAAAACAATATAGCAATTGTCATCGAGATTAGTTTCTAATTAAAAAAGAAAAAAGAAA
>JAPYZT010005587.1:0-23030 GCA_030522965.1 Tryphoninae sp. A BG-2022a
AATTCATTACACAAAAAAATTAACGAAAATATTATTATTATTTTTTCTTTTGAAGGAAAGAACGCGTTATTTTTCGAAGATATTTTGGAGCGATTTTTATTAGAGCGTTTTTGGAACGAAACCAAACGCGCGTATACGTTCGAGCGTCTTCCAAATTCTCCGTTTCGTGGTTGAAATTATTTTCGGAGCGGCCGAATCTTCCACGCTCGCGATAAACGCTTACGAGCAAATGTTACCTCTCTTCCCCGTAGCCGAATACCAAAGTTTCATTACCCTTCGGCAATGATTCAGCGACAGCTGGCTGCGAGAATATACGCATATAGGTTTCGTAGATGGATAGATAGAGATATACAGATGTATAGATAAAGAGAGAACGAACGGTGGTTTGCACGAGGGATTTTGTTTCGTATGTAAAATATAGATGCGAACGTACTTACCCGAGAAAGTGTGGAGTGCGAACGTGCGCGTAAAAATTACTTTGAGAATTTTTCCGACCCTTATTGTACTTGGCTCGTTCGCGGATCTTTGTTATAACGACGACGCCTGTTACTGTACGAGCTAGCCGAGAGAGCTTGAGCGTTGGAGAAGCGCGATGAAACGGTACCTCGTAACAAAGTGGAACGTGGGTGGTAGGCCTTTCTCAACGACGAACCTTCAAAGAAGTTAATCCGTGAATTACAACGATTAGTCGTGGTGGACGTAGTAGCGAGGAAACGTTACGAGGGGAAATTCTAAGTGCGCTTCGCATACAACGAAGAAAGAGAAGAACCCAGAGCCGATGACGAAGAAGAAGAAGAAGAAGAAGAAGAAGAAGAAGAGAAGAAGACTTCTTCTTATCTGTCTAATTTTATCCGTCAATTCTCCACGATAGTTCGTGTGGCGAGCCTTCCTCAAGTGGTCGGGCAGGTTGGAATCAAGGTTCGAATCCGGTAGTAGTTGGAAGAAGCCTCGACGCGCGCGCACCTCTCTCTGTCTGCCTGTGTGTATGTGTGTGTGTTGAGAGAGAAACATAGAGAGGGAGAAAACCGAACAAAAGAAAGAAAGGAAAGCGAGTGAGGAGGCGTTGGGGTCGCGACTGCGTTCCCGTCAGCGAGAGAGAGAGAGAGAGAGAGAAAGAAAGAAGGAGAGCCAAACGCCTTTGGTGCGTACAGCCCTGGGATCCCCCAAAGGCCACGACACGAACATGGCCGACGCTCGCCGAGCGCCAGTCGGGGAGAGAAGCGTTCGGGCCACGACGAGGACAGGCTCGGGTTTTGCTACTGCTGTTGGGCTCTGTGTGTGCTCTACGCTGGTACTGCTTGCTGAACGCACGACGGGGAAAGAGCGAGAGCGAGGTTAAGAAGGGAATGAAAGACAGAGAGAGAGAGAGAGAGAGCTATGGCTATTGACCGAACCCCGCCGCTAACCGGCCGGTCAGCTGTAAGCCGAGCCGCCTGACTACACTCTCCGCTGCAGCAGTAGGACTTCTGGCCCTCCGCCGTCGGTCCCCGAAGAGAACACGTCCGTCATCGTGTCTTGTCGACCGGTGAACGCAAAAGAAGCAAAAGACCGACGAGGAGGAGCAGGAGAAGGAGGAGGAGGAGGAGGAAGAAGAAAAAAAAGGAAACGAAAGAAAAGCCGAGGATAGTTTCTTCTGTTTTTTTTTCTTCTTTTTATTGCTTTTCCTTTTTGTCGTTGCCGGATCTTTGGCGTTGGTGACCGGTACAGGAAAGAGAGACGGGTGATAGAGAGCAAAATCGAGAGTTGGGAACGAAGAGAGTCGTTCGTATGACGAAGGAAGAAGGTCGAGGAAGAAAAGCGAGGTTGAAACCCGGCGGATTTTGAATGAAGCGGACGCGAAAACGGTGGTGAATGAAGTTGAAGAAACGACGAGTTGAACGACGGCGGATTTTTGTAGGCAGTGGAGGTACGGAGATTTGTTTTAGTCCAGTTTTTTTTCTTTTCTTTTCTTTGATTGAATTTTCACAAACCCGTCGTTATATTTCTCGAGATCGTTCGTGTCTACCGAGTCGACCTCTGCCACTCTCCAAGTTCTCACAGAAGAGACGACGACGTTCGCGCGCCGACGGAAATTTTGCGATTAAATTATCACCGTCTACGGGTTTTTGCCAACTCGGAGAGGAAGGCAAAGAAGTCTCTCTCTCCATCGGCCGGACTCTTTTTTACCACGTTACTCGGTGCTCTCCCCTGGGCGAGTTCTCTCGTCGTCAGAGCCCAGGCATAAAACCCGCTCGCGTGAAAGTCAAGGCAGTCGAGTTCGCGAGTAAGTCAGAGAAAGAGAGAGAGAGAGAGAGAGAGAGAGAGGTATGTACGTATGTATGTGTGTGCGCGCATTGGGGAACTGTCTGGAACTATCGGCGAGAGGGAAGCAAAAAGGAGAGCGCGAGAGAGAGAGAGAGAGAGAGAGAGAGAAGCCAGCTCGCCGGTCGTAGCCACGAGCGAGCACAAAACTCACGGGTTAGTCGCGCGTTTCCTATATACTTCACAGCTACGAAGCCCTCTGTGCTCCCACCGCGTGCGTGTCTCGTCCACGAGTGATTCGAACAAATCGCTTTATGAAACATCCTCTGGACATTTTTCTTTTCTTTAACAGTTTGCGAGAACCGCCATTTGCCAAATTCCCGAACAAAAGAGTTGGGTTCTCTTGGCATCGGGCGATTATCAATTAGCTCACCGTGAAAAAGAGAGCAGCCGGCGTATAAGAGTGCCGGGACGATACGTGCAAAGTGTTGTGTAGATTTCGCTTCGAACCGAGCGAAAGAGAGAGAGAAAGGAAGAGCAAGAGCGAAGATATATTCACTGGTGTCAGGTGCAGGTGTGCCGAGGTGCACGTCGTTTCCGTCCAACGAAAAGTTCCGTGTGTCGTTTCTTTTCGCGACGCCCAAGTGCTGTTCACACACATACGCAAGGGGACAATTTTTTTTCTCGCGATTCCGAAGAGGAAACGAAGAGCGAGAAAAAGATAGAGAGAGATTGGAATGTGCGCAAGTATTGAAAGAGAAGCCGGCTTAGCGAGAGAGGGTGTACATTCCCATTGTAAAACAAGTGCGAAGAAAGAAACATAAACGATTCCTTCTCGTTCGATTTTTCTACCGAAATTTTTCGTGCGTCTTCTTTACGTCGCGCAAACGTATTTTTTACTACGCGAAAAATCCCAACGACTTGTTTCGATAAACCGACGACATCTCCGAGTTGAGTTTCGCCGGTAATCAGCCGGTAGGAGATTGAAAGAGATAGAGAGAGAGAGAGAGAAAAGCGAGAGAGCCAAGCAATAATTCCCGGTGCAATATCCGCTCGTCGGAAAGTCCAAAAATCTGTGAACGAGATAAAAACGTACGTGTGCATCGAATAATCGAGTGTAAAAGAACGTTGAAAAAGTAAAAAAAAGGAAATTCGAGGTTATTTGTCGGGACGTGAGTCGATCAAAGCGCGAGCTTTCTTACCGACTGCGCATTGAGGGTTTCACGGTGAAACGAGAGGTGGCGCCACCAGTATCGTTTCGAGCCCAGTCCATCGTCCCAGCTATAACCTCCGCGGGGTACCTCTCTCTCTCTCTCTTTCGAAACTGGGGAGTCCACTGACTGACACGAGGACGGAAAAGTCGTCCGCTCAAGCTCCGCGATCGTCGACGATCAGAAGGGCGTTTCAGCACACACGAGAACGACTCTCACCGGACTCTTTACTTTTTTTACATCTACGATATTAAACATCGAACTGAGCGACGTTAACTCTTCGAACGAATCAAATTTTCTGTCATATAACCTCAAAATTAAAAAAAAAGAAGAAACTCGTGTGGAGATTCGAGAATCGTGAAGACCGTGAGAGAAAAAGTAAACGAGAGATATCGCGGTGATAACGGGACAAGTGCAGTGTACACCGGCAACGAGTGCGAGAGAGAAAGACGTGAAACGAGAAAGAAACGTGTTCGCGTGGAATATTTTCGCGACGACGACGACGACGACGAGAAAGAAAGAGATGTTCGCGAGTGGAAAGTAACCCCGGGACAAACTTGTCCAGAATGACCTTGAACGAGCCTTCCGAAAGATTGCAAGAGATTTTTTGAGGACAGATAAGATTAATCGCGAGAGAAGACGACTCTCTTCGCGATTACGAAAGAAACGCGAAGCGAGAACAAAGAAGTAAAGAAAATCTTCGATAATTCTCCATCGAACGTTCGTGAAGCAAATATTTTTTGTTTTTTTTTTAAATTCTTGTAACTTCGCACAATTCTCGAACGAAAAATCTCCTCGGGGCAATCTTAAGGAGAGAATTTTTGAAGAAAAAAAAAAATTCTGTAAAAACTTTCGTCACTGTAAGCGACGGCGAACTTTACGATTTCCGTCCAAGGAACGAAACTCGCGTCTCGTCGACCGGGTGAATTCGGATAGAAAAGAGGGAGAGGGAGATAGAGCGAGGCAAGATAGAGAAATAAAAAGAAGAAAAAAAAAAGAAAACGTGGTGGCACGCGAGTTTCTGCTCGCCACTTGTGTGTGTGATCGTCGCTGTCCTTGGTGTGTTGATTTTGCTCTTCGTGGAATTTTTGTTCAGTGTCGCGGGTGCCTGGTGCTCGGGCGGTTCTGTTTCTTTTCTTTTCTTCCCATTTTTCTATAATTCTCACAACGCAAGAGAGAAAGAAAAGCAAAAATTCGTTTCGAATATTTTCGTGCAACGTCTTCGTGAATTAATTTTCACGTCGGTGAAATCGACGCCTATCACGGATATCAAGGGCGCGCGCACACCGGTGGGGTGAGAGCGACGGCGAAGCGACGGTAAAAAATTCACTCGGTGTTGCGACAATGATGACGATGACCTTGAGAAACACGAGGTGGCAAGAGTCAGAGGCGCCGTGGCGAAACTACGAAACTGCTCGCTGAGTTCTCGTCGAGGCGATGTGGAAGGGGCACCAAATGTAAGAAAGAAAAAGAAAGAGGAACGAAAAGCGGAGGAGAAAAAAAAGAAGAACCGGAGGGACAGGGCGAAAAGTTCGACGGGAAGAAATCCACCGTGGTAATCGCAGGGGTAACAAGTGCCGACTCCGGGAGATTGGAAACGAGGGTGAGGAAAGGAAAGCACAAAAAAAAGGGGCGAACTGGCTAAAGTTTGACTAAGGCGCGAGAGGAAGAGAAAGAGGTCGACGACGACGACGACGACGAGAGAGAAATATAGAGACGGACAGGAGAGACATAAAAGAGTGTCGTCTCGTCGAGAGATCACGAACGCGATTCTCTCCGTTGGCGAGAGAATCGAGAAAACGGTAGAAAGAACGAGACAGAGAGAGAAAGAGTGAGAGAGCGTGAGAGGGAGGGAGAAATCTCCCCGCATAATTCCTCGTGGCTCTATGGATGGAAGACTACACGGTCGCACCGCGAGAGAAGAATTGTGCGTACCCGCCTTTTCAAAACCGGTTTCGTTCGGCTTCGTGAAACTCGCGGGCGCTCCGAAGCACGTTTACATAGTTCGCCCGCGTTGTGGGAAGACTGTTGAGGTCTGATAATAAAAAAAGAGACGAGGAGAGAAGAAGAAGAAGAAGAAAAAGACGAAGAAGGAGAAGAAGAAGAAGGAGAAAAAAGTTCACGACTACGCAAGGGGGCCTTGCAGAAAAGCGCAGGCCACGCGTCTCTCGTTCGCGGTCGTGCCAGATTCGCGAGCGTACTTTTCAAGGGGATTTATAATAAAATTAAAAAAGAAAAAAAAAGAAGAAGAAGAAGAGAGATAAGGAGGCCGTGGCGAGCGAGGAAGGAGAAACGCTGCTGAAAAAACAAAAAAAAAAGCAAAATCGTGCCAGCGAGAGAGAGAGAGAGAGAGAGAGAGAGAGAGAGAAATTTTTCTTTTGCCTAGCGTTTATATTTCGTCCCATTTTATCTCCGACGTGGAACGAAACGGTTGAGCAAAGCTCTTCGACGTTGAAAAAATATGATGATGGATATGGCGACTGGACCGAGGGAGGAGCGTGATCAGTTCGAGACTGGACAACGTAGCGTAGATCGTTGCAAGACCTAAACTTTCTCGAAGCAACGAACGAGAATTAAAAAAAAAACGCCGAACGACAATCGCGGTGAAAAATAAATTGTTGCTAATTCAAACGTTTATCGGGTAAAATCTAGTTCTCTCATCGCCGCCATCGTATCTCTCCCTCCCAAGCAACCCCAATCTAATCCCCACGTCTGATGATAAGAGCGGGAGAAGCCGGTAGTGATGAAGCAGACGGCAAATTCGCCGGGAGCTGCCCACGTGCAGCCGGTAGTTCTTTACGGCAGGCTGAGACATCAGCAGGATTATCACGTAGCGCGTAGTCCGGCCGAGAGCGAGGAACAGCAGCATCGCGCTATCGCGAGTTGCGACGATGATACGAGCGACTCGACGAGATCGTCCCATCGACAAGATACGAAGCAGCAGAAGCAGATAGTCGGTATCCAACAGCAGCCGCAGCAACAACAGCAGCAGCAGCAGCAGCAGCAGCAGCAGCAGCAGCAGCAGCAACGCTCGCCAAAGAACGAGGAGAATGAAACAAAGACAGGTGGTATCGTCGGGGTTGGGAGTAAATCGTCGCCCGCAATGTCACGTATGTTAGCCGTCGACGCTGACAATTACATGCTCCGCAAGGGTTCGAGCCCAGGCTCGAGCAACGCATCGGTAGCTTCCTCGGTAGTTGGAAGTCCATCGAGCAATGCGTTGGCCAATATCGCTGGTGGTTTATCAGGTGTGACTCCAGCTTGTCCATTGACCGTCAACGTACCATCGAGCAACAACTCGGCAGTCACGATTCTCAGTTCGATCGCCGAACGTGCCAATAATCACAATATCAACAACAATTGCCACAACAACAACAACAACAATAACAACAACAATGGTACGAGCAGAACGACGTCGAGGACTTACGGTTACGCGACTGGAAAACATTTGACTTCGAACGACACCTATTGCACCTCGGATCTCACCACGGGACAGCAACCTGCTACATCGACAACGGGAGTTACCAATACGGCCAATTTTTCGCATCAGACTATCGTTAATTCCTGTGAAAATTCATCGTTGATCGTTAATGAGAATAACGCGTCGCAGCGCCATCTAGGCGCGACGATCCCAGCGCCAAGCGGCGTTTGCTCCCAACAGCAGCGTCACAAGAGTCAGATTAACACGAGTTTCGTAGGTTCGGTAATAGCAACGAGCCCTAATACTTGTTCGTTGAGTGCAACGAGTAACGTTCCTTTCGCGAAACAACCCTTGGCCTCGACGACGTCGAAGATACTCGACGCGGGTAGCGCCCTTTTTCTCAACGCTCTCGCACGTGAAAATATCTTTCAACACAACGTACAGGTCACGGGTCTGCAACAATTGCGTATCAACGGCACGTGTAACGGCGTTAGTAACAATACGTGGAACGTTACCAGCGATAATAGAGACGCCGATAATCACGACGTTAATTTAAGTAATTCGGTTATTTCGTGCGCCAGGCCGTTGTCCTTTCATCGTCACATGTGCTGGTGTCCCAATGCCCAAATTCCTCCAAGTACCGTTAACAATTCACCGACTAGCGAAAAATCGTTCGATCCACGTTTGACGAATTTCGATAATAGCCACGAGACTAGTAATATTGTCAAGGTCAAAACAGCTACCGAGATCACGCGAAACGTGACCGGTGCCGTTTGCAACAAAACCGTGAACGGCGTCGGGCACGGGACGCGTAGTGGAAACGAGATTTTGAACGGTGGCAAAGTCACGACGAACGACGGTAACGTTACGCAAAAACGTACCGTCGGCGTCGAAACGACGCATAGACCAAGTTTGTGTTGCTGTATGTGCGGATCTCTATGTCCCTCAGAGTGTCACGCCTGTTTTCATCACGTTTGCGCCGACTACAGCGGACAACATCTGTGCCAATGGACGTCCAAAGGACACGCGCTACCCGGACAGGTCTTCGATAAGGAAAAGGTGAGTGTTTGCACGTTATTCGTTCTGTATCTTTGTTTTTTTATACCGGAGAGCATCGTTAGGTGAAATTGAAACATTTCATACAAAGCGAATAAGTAAATCGCTCGTTCTATGTTTTTTTTTTTATGATTGTTCGTTGATGCGAGATCCCGTTGGAAATTGGGATCGCGACGGAATGAAGAGGGGACAGGAGGGTTGGAATTTTTTTTTACGCAGAAGAGACGAGGTCATCGAGATAACTCGTTTCGAAATACATTCATCATTATCCCTGGTGTCTAGAGACGCTTACAAAATAACATTTTTTTTTGTTCACACAAGGAAAGTTCGTGATTTAGAAGGAAGAAGAGAAAAGGAGTGCAAACGTTCGAAAAGCACGAGTTGGGAAAAAAATCCAATCGCAAAGACTGCATTTCGCGATAAGACTCATTTTCTCTTGCTTGCAGAGTTGAAAATAAAACCGCGATAACATTTCCAATACGCGTCGTACCACCGTGTTGAGTTTATTTTTTGTATCTTTGTAGAATTCGAGTTTGAAATTTTTATTAATCAAGTACCTTTTGGGGGATTTTAATCAACGTTTTTGGACAGTTCGTGTAGCGTTGTTCGTGTTGCAAAAAAGTTAGCTCTGGCGAGGTTGTAGCGGATACTCAATGATCGCCTTCAGCTGCAGGGAACTGGACTATGCATATATATATATATGTAGAGAGAGAGAGAGACAGAGAGAGACCAGTGATGCGCGCGTTCGTTGAACTGTTTTGCCAGACTCTCGAGGTCTCCAACTTGTAGACGGTATAATATGAGAGAGTGAGACGGTCGAGCGCGTCTCGGTGACAAATATTTTCAATGTAATCAAAAACGATATATATGCCGTTCAACATCTTATTCATACGTTACTTTTCTTTTTTTTATCTTTCTCTCTTTCTTTCTCTGTGCTCCACTCTCTCTCTCTCTCCATTGTACGATCTCAGATGCGATGCTTTCACCGTCGCGGTTTCTTTCATCATACATTTCGTAGTACCGCGTGACAGCTATTTAATCAAGATATCAATTTGGGGAAAAATTGAGACTGCAACGCAGGCCTTCTTCTTTTTTTTTATTTATTTATTATTATGTATTATTTTTTTTTTATAAGAAGCAGTGCAAATATTTTCATCCCCGCATAAACTAATTTTACATTCGACCTAAAGCGCTCCCCCGAGTACAAATTTTGCCATTATGATTTTCATCCCCCTGGCGATATTCGTGTGATTTATTTTTCATCCCCTGAATTCATTCTTACATTTCTCCCGAGTCTTGAAACAACGTGAAATTTAATTTTACGTGCCTCGACGAGAATCCCCTCTTGATCTTGTGTCTTCGAACGAGCCACGCTCGACGTGACGAAAAATTGTTGAATTCAGAACGGTGCGTCGAACTAGAAAATGAGCGAGGATATAATACGAGCGCGGTAGTTACGAAATAAAATTGAGTTCGCGGAGGGATTTTTCAGGAGAGTCTATGGAGAGCTTAAAGCGAAAGGTGGCTCGGACCGTTGGTCGCTCATTGGTGCGGTCACAGACTGTGGTCCGATCTCCCGTTTGCCCATTATCGAACCTTTCACTGTACATTGCCAATGACAGTGCTGCGTAGTATCCAATTCGCAATTTATCTCTCTTCCTTTTTCTTCCTTTTTCTTTTTCTCTTTACTTTATCTTTCCCCTCCATTATTTTTCACGTTTCTTTTTTTTTTTCGCGTATTAACGATTTTTATCATACATTTCTATTTATTTTTCTAACACGATTTCCGATAAGTATCATTGCACGTTGAAGAAACTGGTCGGTTCGAGTGTAATAACGCAACGCGTGCTGCCCCACGCAATTCTCGTGTTTGTCATAACGCGCGTAAAGTTGCGTGTATCGCAACTTTGTGCCCGGTAACTAAGTTTTTTTTAATCACTCGAAGCGTGAAAAGCCACGACGACGATTTTATATCTTTCGCGAACACGGAGAGAGAGAGAGAGAGAGAGAGAGAGAGATAGTGAGAAGGAGAAAGAAATATGCGCGGTGGAAAAAGAATTTTCTTATCGTACACCGTAAGAGAGAAGGAATAAAAGAAGAAAAAAATGATAATAATAATTCGTAACCGTCGACGAACCCACCGGACGTTACGTCGAGAATCGAGCCAGAGTCAAAAGTAGAAGAATATAGGGAGATTTCATTTTTAGACACGACCACTCCCGTTAGCTCACAGGGGCTTTACATACAGATGAGGATTTAACGAGAAGTCGAGAACGCGCGCACGTGGCTTAATGTCACGTAGCGCGAGCCAAGGATAGAGATACGAGCAATGCACGACTGTGCCGTATGAACGATGATGCAGCAAAGTGGACGTGCCGGCTTCGCGGCTACACTCGCCAATTCCTGGGAGACCTGGGTCTTCTCCCCCTTCGAATTTCAACCTTTTCACGCTAAATTCGTTATATCGAGGAAAATTCATCATTGCGTTTTCTAATTTTGTCAAAAGTAAGAAACCAAAAAATACAATTTTTATGAATTTGACGATTTAATAAAGATAAATGTAAACAACGGTTCTCTCAAATATAATTTTGTTACAAATTAAACTGTTGTTTACAATGGAGAAAAATATATTTTGGTGAATACTTTTATGAAGATTGAAACAAGAAATTCCTTTCAAAAAGCAAATAAAACATCCTTTTGTTTACTATCGCTTTGGCCGGGGATAGTGATCCGTTGATGTTGAATATTTCCTGCTGGTTACTGAGAACGCTCGAGGTTTTCCTAGAACAAGAATAAAGAGAGAGAGAGAGACAGAGAGAGAGAGATGGAAAGCCATTAACTAATTAGAGGGTAGAGGATAGAGAGAGAGTCGAGGACGAGGTGAAATTCATCGTTAACGCGGACGCTCGCATCCCCTTTTCTCTCCACCCTATTCTCTCGCTCCTACCTCATTTGTGTAAGATCCTCCAAGGGCTTTTGCTTCCCTCGACACGGCGAATACTTCATTAATTGCATCAACGATCAATTACGTCCCGTATTTTCATAGATGAATTTACCATCAACGGCAGCAACAACAACAACAACAACAATAATAATCTTGTGGTCAATCGTTAATCAACTAACGAACGCTAAATCGATTGGGCTATTGCGCGTTGTTTCTCAAAGTTTCATCCTTTCTTCGCAGAGCTTCGAGAAAATTGGTACGAGAGATGGAGAGCAAGGAGGGAGATGTGATACGAAGAGAGTTGGAAATGTGATCGACCGTGAGCGCGTTGGAGTTATCGCGAGCTCCTCGATGCGCGAAACTCAAGCCGACCTCGAGAAAATAAGCGAGCGACCGAGAGAAGGAGAGAGAGAGAGAATGGGGGAGAGGAGAAGGAAGAGGGAGAAAGAATAACTCGAGAGAAGCGATGAAAAAGAAGAGAAAAAAAAAAAAAAAAAAGAGCGAAGCAGTTGTAAAAAGCCGATAAAAAGATGCCTCCGTATGCGAAAGACGAGTTGTCGAGAAGGCGGGTAGACGAGAACAAGTCAAATCTTCAAAGAAGCTGTTTTATGTACGGGACGAGAACGAAAATAATACGGTTCGTTCACTAAAAGTAAAAATGGCTAGTTTAACGTATTTTTACGCGTTAAATCATGGGGAACGCGCGGGCCGGTTTGGACTCACGGAACTGCGATGCCAGCGTAGAATTATATAGACTAGTAAAGCTCTCCCGTATATGGTTCACTTTTATCTATTCGTACAAGTGTCGTCACGTCGATTATCGTAACCGAGACTTCTGAGGTTACTGACGACCCTGAGAAGCCCGAAGATCTGCGTCTTTTCCCTCGCTCCCTCGCTCGTTCGTATTTCCTTTCTTTCTCATCTTCGACTCATCTTCGCAAAACTTTTTTCAAATCGCCCCGTCCAAGCAGGAGAAGTTCCAGTTGAACCAGTTAACCGATAACCCGATTAGTTGTTGTCTATATAGAACTGGAAAATAGATGACGGAGTGTGATGGATATTAGAAGAAGCACGACTGTGAGAGGAGGATTGAGAGAAATAGATAACAGAAGAAAAAAAACCTCGGTTTCTCGTTAATGATAAATTATGAATTGTGAATCTCAGGAGGAAATTTTTACAAAAATTTCAATATTGCCAAATTTCTCTTTCATTTTTCTCATTTCCATATTATCATTGTTTTTTTTTCCTAAGAAATAGAAAATATAAGAAATTGTCATCGCGACAGAGAAAATATGCGATCCGTAATCCCGATGGAAGAGCCTTCTCGCCTCGTTCCCTTCGCCTCTGGCAATTCACCAAATCCGAATAAGGACACGAATTAAAGAGCGTTGCTCTCGGCGCCAGCTGCATTAATATCGTAAATGCGACATATAAGATCTTGTGTGCAAAGCTCTATCTGGCGATGGGGGACTGCCTGTGCAGCCTGTACAGCAGAGACCGACTATGTACCGAGCTGTTGGTGTTCACGGTTACGACCTCTTTAACGTTCCCCACCCCGCTCACTCGTACAGTACTTTAATACGCGATATTACTTTTTTTCTTCTCCTTTTTCTTTCGATACTTATCCATTTGCTCTAGTCGGAACACCAAGGCGAGCCAGACAACGTCGATCTCGAGAATGATTTGCCACTCGAAATTTATTTCCAGACTTTTGTCAATTGGCATTCGCAAAATTTAACGACCCCGACGTGGAAAGTTTTCACTTTTTAAAATTCGTCACAATTGTCCCAGGGAGTTTCTTCCTAAGCAGGCAATTTAGGAACTCGCAGTGGAGAAAAATCGTGAGCCAAGAGTTGCATTCCTGCATTAAAATCTTTTTTATTTTCAAGACTGCATGTGTAGACGTGTTATACAGCTCGTATATTTCTCTCTCTCTCTCTCTCTCTCTCTCTTGCTCTTGGGTCGTACGGGATTGCCGGTGAAAAGAGTGTAGAGGAAAGATGAGCGGACTGTAAGAAGACGTGACGGGCTTACTTCTCGGCGTCTCATCGACGAGAAAGTTTCGCCCTCTTCACCCTCTATCATCGTATAGCTTTTCTTCTTCGTGCCCTCTTCTCTTTCCCTGGAGCGAGGAATATCTAATCTTTCTTCTTGGGTTGCTTCTCATCGACAGACGTCTTGCCCTCGAGAAAGCCAGCTCGCCTATCGTTCGCACACACACACATACACACATACGCATACATCTACGCTGTTTAATACGTCAGAAGCGCATCAAGAGGCAAGGAGGGAGCACGTTCTTGAAGAATTCGTGGCCTACTCGCCAAAATTTTCTATACAGTCGATAATGTTTATTTATAGCCCGTAGTAAAAAAAATTATACTACGATATAGTACGATTAGGAATTACGTACTATGTGTGTGTATATAATTTCATAAAGTGTATATATAGCTAAGCGCCCGATTAGTTGGCGCTCCGTCGTTCTGGAATTTGTATTCGTGTCTCGAAAATAGCGTTTATCGCCCAAAATATCTTTTGCCCGGCTCTCTTCTCGTCTCATTCGCACGCTTCTCTCGCCTCTCTACATTCAGTTTTTTTTCTTCTTTATCCTTATTTCTCCTCGAGATCCTTTTATTTTCCCTTTTACGTTGAAGGAAATTGAATGAAGAATCCTTTTATTCTATTTTTCAAAATGCGTTTTTATCATCCTCGCTGAGGAGGTCGAGGATAAAAAGAGGGGTTTGTTTCTAGGACGAAGGAAGAGACCTTGGTGTCATTGGAAATTGTTGGATGATTAATGAATTAAACAAAAATCGCTTCAACTTCGAAAAGCGACGCAATTTTTTTTTTGCGTTAGATAAAAGAAGAAGTTGAAGATTTTTTAATGTTGGAAATATCGCAGATGCTCTCCGGTGTCGGTAATATACCATAGGAATAAATCGAATCTCTCCGTCACGATTATTATTATTTTTTTAAAAACAATGTTTTTTTGTTTATCTTGAAAAAATAAAAATAAACAGCCCGTCAGTGAGTGGACATCCCTGAATGTGGTCGAATGGATGTCGGCGTTAAATCTTTATCGCTATGCAGACGTATTCAAGTCGAAGGACATCAAGGGCAGCGATCTGCTTCACTTGGACCGAGAGAAGCTCATGGTGAGTTGTTAAAATATTTCTCATTTTCTATTTTCGCATTATAAAAATAATTCCATTTTCGTTCCTTTGTTTTGTCCGAGAAATTGATCGAACAATTAATTTTGTTCGGGTTTATAATATAGAAAATAAAAAAATGAGGTTAAAAAATGGATCGAACGGTATATCGAATCGAACGATAAATCGATATATCGATTGTACTTGTCCGCCATGTTGTTTTTAGTCTTGTCGCGCTCCGCGGTATCCCGCGTTTTCTCTACTCCGTCGTCTCCCCGTCGCGAGTTTTCTTCGTGCTTGTCGTTTGCTTCTCGTGACTACGATCGTGATGCCGATCCGTTGTTCCGGGTATATGTAAAAATTGCGAGTGGATGAACGGCGGTCGCGACAACTCGATATCAATTCTTTTCCGTGCGCATCTCGTCACTACGCCATCGTCTCTTTCACAGTCAAGGGGAAGCAAGGCAATGGCGCCACAGGAAAAAAGGAAAGATTCTCGTGACAGTGACTGTCTCCGTGTTCGTGTGGGAGAGACAAAAATGCACCAAGGCGCCAAGGCTGTTTTCAGGCGTAAATCTCGATTACCATACTAATCGACTCGTAAATTGTGCCGGCCGTGTCTCCTTCTCCTCTTGTGTGTCTGTGTCTTTTTTCCTCCCTCTGGGTCTTCTCGCCCGTGATAACACGACAGGAGAATCCCCCTTCCTACGTTGATCTCGCTCGCATCGAGCTCGTTGCGAAGGCTCTTTACTCCCCCCCCCCCCCCCCCCCCCCCCCCCCCCTCCCACCCCCTCCCAGCGATTTCTTCCATGTAAATCCGTATACCGGGGATAATACGGCACCTTCGTTCCTCCTCAATCCTCACGAAGCTTTTTCGTTCCCACAAGATTCCTACTTTCGATCAAGGATATGTGATAAAATTGATGATTTTTAACCTCAATTAAACATCAGTGATTCTCCATTGTTGGGCAAATTACGAAACAGTTGAGAATCATTGAACGATCGTACTAGTCTCTGATGTATTTTGTTTTTATTTTGTTCTGACAGAATATGGGAATAAAGGATGAGTTTCATCAAAAAAATATATTGGTGTGCATCGAAGAGCTTTGTCAGCCTGCATCGTCACCGACATTGCAAGAAACAGATACGACGAGCATAAAATCGTCGAACACTGTGGCGAGCGCTGAAATCACAAATTCAACGACAAATGTCTGCGGTAACGCCGCGAGCAGTACGAGTGGAAGCCATGTTGTTTTGGCGTCCAGTATCGCGGGCAATACCGCGACAACCGCTAACTCGCACAATCTCGTCCCGCACAGTTTCAGCGTCTTGGAAAGATGCGACAAGTGCCACAAATATCTCCGGGGTCTCCTGCATCAAGGATTTCTTTGTCAAGGTAAGGGTGTTGGTTAATCTCGAACCCATATAACCTCTCAAAGTGATCTGTCATCCAACGTTTGACAACATAGCCTCTCTTTCCTTACATACTCGCATTATTCAGAGAAAATTAATTTTTCCATTCAATCTTGACAAATCTCAATAACGCAGTTCTCTATTCTCCAAGTATATTTATTTCTTTTACAACTCGGGAAGCAAATGAGTTATTTCCTCGCTACACGAGTTTATGACAATCTCGACGATAATCAAAGAGTCGAACATAAATTTCAATCTTCGATTTTAAATGACGATTACGCAGCCACCAACGATTGATTGATCTTGCTGTGGCTGTTCGCTTTTTTCCCCTTCTCATCAATTCGTCGATTTTCATCGTTTTTTTTTCTCTTTTTTTTTCATAATCGTTCCATCTACATATCTGTCAATCGCCTTTTTTTCTGCACACACAGATTGCGGACTGGTCGCCCACAGAACATGCTCGGCGACGGGTTTGCCCACGGCGTGTGTACCATCCGATCCGGAGACACGACACAATCGATTCACGTCAGGTATGTTCTCGATCGTTGCACACGTTCCGCATATTTTACACACATACACCCACTAACGCATAGATATATGTGAGATATATGAATATATACAGGACCTTGATAATCAATCGAATTATTATTCTGCCGGGAATTGCTCATCGTTGTACTCGTGCATTCGTTTTTTTTTTCCATCTTGTGTCTGTGCTTCCCCTCGTGCAAACCTAATAATTTTTCTACTGTTTTATTCATATTCAACACTTTAGAACCACGAATGGCGATTGCTATACGAAAATAGGACGTGTATATTATTTCACAGGGTCGGAGAATGGGGAAGTTCTAATTTGCGGTTTATCATTGTAGCGCACGATTAGTGGGCTAATGTCATTAGTTACGACTTTCCGGAGGTTAACCACGGCAGATATTAAGTGTGATTCTCGGACACTTCGATGCTGCGTCGAGCCAACTATAATAAACGCATACATATTTCGCGGATCTTGGTACCAGAATCCTTCTAACGCTGACACTGCGAATTGTACAATTTGATATGTATATATATATATATAGCTCGTGTTATATATATAAAGATGCTAACACGCTTGTAATACGCGCCAAATATCCTCCTCTCTCCGTCGTTGTATATCACTGCGATGCGGTATATCCAATTTTAAGACGGGATTATCAACTGTACTCGTAAAATCGTCAATGCGAGGTCCCTCTTCTCGGGTCGAGACTCGCGATGGTCGCTCAGTTCCTCTTTCTCCGTTGCTCCTACAGGAATCGAGATCCCACTGTGAATTCTCTCCCGGTTAGTGCCGAGAGAACGGCATTGCTGTAATGGCTTTGCTAAACATTACACGTCTCGTTTTTCCCGGGGAATGACGCGAGTGTGCGAGACCGAGAGAAGAACTCATTCGCACGAGCGTTAATTCTCACGAGTGGCGCCAGACCTCTCTTTATCACTGTTTTACGTGTGTACGTGTGTGTTTGTACTTTATCTACCGCCTTGTTTCCACCCCTGTCCCGAACAACACTAACTCTCCAAGCATCCGTCCAGCCTCGCGGTTCATCACCTTCGTTTATCGTCTCTCAACCCAGCTCGTAATTTAATTTACGAACCGATTGTTCGAGAAAACCAACGAATTACCCAACACTTTTGTTCACCCCGTTCGCGAATACCGTTTGTTCGAATTATCGAATATAATGATCCGGGAAAGATGTAGTAACGTTAAAAGGGCATAAACTTCATGGACATGTCACAAATGTTCACGTTAAATGTTTTATGGGGTTGAAGAAGAGAGAGCGAGAAGGGCGTAGGAACTTGTGCAACGTTTCTTTTTCCGCAATTGCCAAGGTGACTGACACACAATATCGTCTTGTGTTATATTTGCGCATATACATATTGTAATATCCATTGAAAGTGTCAGTGAGTCATGAGATTCGCTTTTGGCCTCTATCTCTATGTATATCACCTTTTTTTCTTTCTTATTTCTCGTACTTATATATCCATGTCTCTCTTCGCTCTTCCTTCTCGTTCAAGACGGTATAATAAGCGTAGTCAGTGAATTTCACATGGATGTATGTACAACTCGAAATGATCTCGGGCTGCAGAGCCAGCAGCCAGTTGCAAGAATATATTCCTTACACACTTCTATATATTCACTGACGCCAAGTAGCCAGTAAATTATTTTCCTCTTTCTCGCTCGTACTGTTTTTTTTTTTTTCATCTCTCTCGTTCACTCTCTCGTGTCTTTTTAGTTTGAGAGACGAGTATGTGTACGATGGCGCAGCCGAGTGGCTGCATGACCCTGGCGTGGCAAAAGAGACCCGTGGGTGTCGCGTTCGTGTGCTCGTCTATAGAAATTACATTTTTTTTTCTTCTTCCTCTTCTTCCAACTGCTCTCCACCCCGCGGATATATCTGTCCAACGATACGCTCGTTTCTCGTATGTATGAGTCGCGTAATTCATACTGCCAACAATTGGATTCGTTGTGTGTTTCACGAAAGAGAGA
This sequence comes from Tryphoninae sp. A BG-2022a, assembly GCA_030522965.1. Taxonomy (NCBI): domain Eukaryota; kingdom Metazoa; phylum Arthropoda; class Insecta; order Hymenoptera; family Ichneumonidae; species Tryphoninae sp. A BG-2022a. The sequence continues at coordinate 17,951 of JAPYZT010005587.1, forward strand.
CAGAGGCTTCAACTATTTGCCACTCCTTTACTTGTACTTGCCACGGTTTTTCCCTCGTGTCGGCCCGATTGCAACGTCAACGTTTAAAATCCTTATTGAGAAAGTTGCACGCAGTTGCGGTCATTTGAGAATTCAAAGATCTTTGCACATCTGCGAGAGATCTTTGCAGATGCGCAAATGAGAACTTGCGTAATTTTACAAGATCCGAGACGTTCGAATGCTCTTGACGACTTTGGTCGTATTTTTTGACTGACACTCGTATCGTTCGCTCGCGATGGAAGAAAAAAGAAAAAAGAATTAGTCCGGAGCTCGTCCAGATGTTCGCTCAGCATTCGCTCATCGAGAGCGTATGCTTTTTGCTCCGACGTGTGAAATAACATTATTTGGCTTACGTTTGGAACTTTGTCCGGGAGTCATTCGTGGTTTCCGTGTGAAAAAATTATATTGTTTATTACGGGTGATGAATAATTTTAAGATCAGACTCTTGGATCCTTATGTAAGTCACGTGTGAGTTTCTCTTGGACACGAGTTGAATATTTTCTATGTTTATTTCACAGTTTTTGGGCTTGCTCTGTGCTCGCAGTTCGACACAGCTACGAGAAAAGCTCCGCTTCTCGTGGAACGTTGCGTGCGTGCATTAGAGGAAAGAGCGTACATGGATCCGACTTTAGATCTTTACAAAGTTTATCACAACAGTCCACCGAACGAACAAACGATCGAGCTTCGTCAAGAGCTCAATCATGGTGAGTTTCAACAAACAAATATTTCTTTTTAAGTCTTTCTTAGCAACATTCGAGTATTTCAATTTGCGACTATTTTTTTCGACAGACGTTTGCAATGCAGATCTCAGTCCTTACAGTCCTCAGTGCATAGCCAGTGTGTTGAAAAAATTTCTTCGCGAGTTGCCGGACCCGGTGATACCCGTGCAGTGGTACGACAGATTCTTGGAGGCCTCCAGTAAGTATTCGTCATCGTCAAGTGCAAATTATCCTAGATGCACGAAGAAAATCATCCCTCTCAATGATATGACCCGGATAAAATAATAGGTACGCTAATAATGTCTGTTCGTACGTTGACTTACGCAGATATGCGCGGTGATGAGCAGTGCGCCGCGAGACTCGGCCAATTGGTTGCTGAACTACCGGAACACCATAGATCCACATTGTATTATCTAATGGCTCACTTTTGTCGCATATGTCAATTGCAACACGGAAGAGACTACACGGAACCACCGACGATTCTCGTTCAAGTACTTTGTCACATATTTCTCAGGCCTCCGTGGGAGCGAATAATGTAAGTTACTTCACGAACAATTTAGTCCAATCTCTAAATACACCCACGACACGACGAATATCGATTTTACCTCGACACGAAGTACCATCTCTGCTTTCACAAACTATACGTGCCATCTCTCTCGCAAATTTTCAGTCAAGTGGTGTACAACACGGAGGCTCATATTCGCATAATGGAACTCCTCTTGCTTCACGGTAATTGGAACGAAAGACTGCCGGAATTTGCTAGTGCGCCACAATTGCCACCGAGAAAAGTTTCGAGACCGCAGTTTCCCGTTCTCGATCCTTTCCCGACGTTGGACGAAGATATGACGGCGAACGATCGACAAATCAGTTCCGATAGTAACAAGGAACAGCCTCAAAGGTATGTTTATTGTTATTTCTTTTTACCATTTCCGAATTAATGAATTTTTGTAATTAATTTTTTAACTTTTTATTGTCGCTGTAGGCCTCGAACTCTCGCGGATGCCGAATGGTATTGGGGCGACGTAACTCGGGACGAAGTGAACGAGATGATGGTTGATTCGCCCGACGGTACTTTCCTCGTGAGAAATGCGTCTTCCAAGGGTGGCGAGTACACGCTAACGTTGAGAAAAGGCGGTACGAATAAGCTCATAAAGATCTGTCACAGAAATGGTAAATATGGTTTCTCCGAGCCTTACAACTTCCATTCTGTCATTGAGCTCGTCGATCACTATCGCAACTGTTCACTCGCTCAATACAACTCGACACTCGACATCAAATTGCTCTATCCCGTGTCGCACTTTCAGCAGGTAAACCACGTTCATGTTTCCTCTATAATTTCTCGAATTTTCGTCCTGCCTAAAGAATCATTTCATCGAACAGTCAACTTATATTTTGTTTTCAAATCATTTTCTAGGATGACGAAATCGCCAGTACAACGGATACGGCGAATGTCTTCCAAAAGTACGTCGAATTGGACAAAGACATGACGGATAAACTGCGTCAGTGGAAAGATTGTTCCGAGCTTTATGGCAAAACGTCATACGAGGTTCAGTTGAAACGTCAGGCACTCGAGGCTTTCTCCGAGGCTATAAAGATGTTCGAGGATCAGATGAAGTTACAGGAGCTGTATCAAAAAGAGGCTCAACCCCACGAGATATCGACGTGCGTATTCGAACTGGTTTCTTTTTCTTTACGAACAAATTCATACGATCGGTGAATGTATACACGTGTATGTACAGATGTACGTGTAAGCGAGTGCCTGAGTCGTACGTGTCTCTCGTACTCTCTTACTATCTTATCTTGTGGCCGGGCATGAACACAAGTACACACATACACGTAGGAGCGAAAAAAACTCGATGTTTATTCATTGTCGTTACTTTCGCAGTCTGACCGATAACGCCGAATTGCTGAAGAGTCGATTGAAGTCGCTGGAAGATAGTAGAGAACAGCTCGACGACAGTCTACGCCAACAGATCGCGTACAACAGAACGCTCGAGCGCGAGATGCACAAACTCAAGCCAGAACTTATTCAGCTTGTACGACAGAGAGACAAGCATTTGGTGTACGTATTTTTCTTTTTATTGCAAGTACCTCAGTTTGCATTAAAATAGTCTTGTGGTATAACATACACGCTATATTGCATTTCCATACGCTTCACAGATGGTTGAGGAAGAACGGTATGAATCAGACAACGATAAATATGATGCTGAACAGTACGCTTCCGAATCCCGTGGCCGGTGATCTCGTCCTCGGTGACCTTCACGAATTCGATCTGGAGGTTCACTCGGATGAGAAAACGTGGCTTTATCTTGAGGGCTCGCGCTCGGACGCCGATAGAATATTGGCCGGTCATCCGGACGGTACTTTTCTCGTGAGGCGCTCGCGCACCGGACAATACGCTCTTTCTATAATGTGAGTATTAAACCTCGCCAACCTCTCGTCTTTCGATTTATCTCGTTAATTCACGACTTAACGAATTATCGTAAAGATATTTCTTCGAATATAGGAGATTCGTACGATTGAAAACACCACGAATAACGCGAACGTTTCTTTTTTCCTTTGTTCGTTTCTCTTATCACAGGTGCAAAGGTACGGTCAATCATTGTATAATATACGCGACCGAGCGTGGTTACGGTTTCGCCGAGCCTTACAACATTCACGAGACGCTCAAGCATCTGGTGCTGCATTATGCTCAAAATTCTCTCGAGGAGCACAACGAGAGTCTCAACACGACGCTAACGTATCCGGCATTCGCGGCGCCCTCCGCCCTTGCACAGTTGCAAGCTCAGCATATGCAGATTTTGGGGCAGAATCAAAATCAAATGGTAGCCAATCCACGTATGGTGGATTAGCGACGGTATGATCGATGGATCATTTATTCACCCTCGAGCAACAACGTCCACGATCCGCGAAGACGCGATACACGTACGACGAAGAGTAAATCGTGATCGGAGAGAGAAACGGACATAGGCATCGTACGGCGCTTCGTGAACGCTTTTAAGAAACAATGACGCGAGTTTGAAGCAAGATAGAAGAATAAGGTAGAAAAACATACATATACCCAACAATTTATATATGACGAGGGAAAAAGAGAACGAGAGTTGGTAGTAAAAACAAAAGTGGAAGCATCCGATCTGCACGTCGTCAACAAGGATGCGCCTCCCACCACCCAACCAGAAAATTGAAGAAGAAACAAAGCAAAATAATGCCAACGATTCGTAAAATTCCTCGATGATCTTGCAAGAGCGTTTCTTTTTTTCTTAAATCGCTCTGCGGGCACAACACATTCTCATCATTATCGTCCCGTCACCGAGTGCAATCCGTCGAATCTGATGAATAAATCACCGTGGTTCGAAATACCACCAGTGAGACGAAATGTACGAACGATGTGTCAAGTACATTGAACTACGCGAGAGAAATGAGAAAAAAAGCAGAAAGGATCGCGGAACGAGCACGCTAAAAAGCAAAACAAACAAACCTAAAGGTATAACGGATCACTCTTCATCGCCATCACTTCGTTCTATCAATCGGGTACAACGAATTTTCTCGGTTGTTCGGGAGGGATGAACACTATTTGTTCGTATAGGATTTAATGAAACAAACGAAAGAAAAAAAGAAAACAAAAAAACAAAAACTTTAGAAAAACATAAAAAATGCTGTGCCAGCCTTTAGGTGTGCGCGACCGAAACGAGGGGAATCGCGAAGTGAGTTAGAATAACTGTCTGTGATTTTGGATCGATAAGACGAACGATGGTGTTTCTAATAATATAATTTTTTTTTCTTTTTTTTTTATACCTTAATCGTTGTTTCTTCGCTTGTAATTCTGTACTTCGTTTCTTTTCGTCCTCCTCGATGGACCTGCCCCCCTGCCCCCTCCCTCCTTCGTTCTATACGTTTCTTTTTCATTTTTTTATATATACATATGTACCTATATATATATATACATACACGCATATATATATATATATATTATATATAAATACGTATATTACGTGTGCGTGGCCTAGCGTAGAGCGCGAAGCCGAGAAAGAGAGAAAGAAAGAGAAAGAAGCCGCGAGAAATTCTTTCAAAGATTAAAACAAAGATATGTCAGGGTTGTGTATCGTTGCTATTGAAAGTGTGGGAGCGCGCGACCCGTTTGTTCGTCGCTCCGGAATTAAAAGCGAGCCTGTGTCCCGCGAAGCACGTGGCGGGACACCCGAAAAAATCTCGCAATATCGCGTCCCGGGACGCATTATCGAAATAATCGACGACGGCCTCTTCCGTGATTTTTCTTTCGTTAATAAGAAATCGCGTTCTCTCGTATCCCTTTTTTTTTGTAG
>JAPYZT010005590.1:0-10526 GCA_030522965.1 Tryphoninae sp. A BG-2022a
AGTTGAATTAACAGTCGAGTGAGATACGAAATAACGCAATGATTTGAGTTCAATAATAAAGTTTATGCAATATGCATCGTTCCCTATGCAGTTTTATGCGTTAACTGCCCCTCCCCCTTTTCCTTCTCTCTTTCCTCTAACGTTCCTCCTCTAACGTTGGTTCCTCCAAAATTTCGGTCTGTCCCTCTCTTACCGCGCCTGCTTGTGCTGCTGCCAGCTCGCGGGGGGTTTCTCTGTACGCGATGCTACCACTTTATGCTTCACTCACTCTGTTCTATGTACAGGTGTGTATGTAGGCGTTTGCCATTATATATAACTACTCTCTCCGGTTTGTTATATACGGTGATTCTCTTCGTCGTCCTGCCCCAAATACCCCGACGAAACATTCCAATTACCTTCGCCTCTCTCATGCAGTCACGTGCTGCGTCGTGCACACCTCACCGACGAAACTCCCTCCGAAGCTTGCTCTCTCGCGCTGATTGCTGCGGGCCTCGATTCGCTCATTCCTTCTCGCTCGCTCTCTCTCTCTCTCTCTCTCTCTCTCTCTCTCTCTCTCTCTCTCTCTCTCTCTCTCTCTCTCTCTCTCTCTCTTTCTTTCTCTCTCCTCTCCCCCCCCCCCCCTTTTGGCGGCGAGAGAGATAGGACAAGAAGAAAAAAAGAGGATAAAAACGTTGAAACCGGGAAGTAAAATAGATTTGGTGGAGAAGAGCGTGAGAGAGGGAGGATGGGGCGATATGCAGTCCAACGTAAATCACTTACATACCTTTTTATTTCGATTTTCATTTTTTTTTTCATTCTCCCCTTTCAATCTTCCAACATCGGTGAATCGATCCACGTGGCCCATTTATTTTTCAACGTTTTCATCGGTTTCTCGTTCGTTTTTCTCGCGATTCAAAGATCGCACAAATCGAAGTAAAAATAAGCGAATGGTTAAGGACTTTTAATCTTTCAATTTAATAAAATCGATCACAAGAAATGATCATTCTTTCAAATAATTCCAAGTACAATTATTCACAATTACATGAGCGAAAAATTTGGTTTTTATAGTTTATGATTTTTATTTTATTGTAATAATTATTCTTAAATATTTGGATAAAAAATAAATTGGAACATTTTTTTTATCTTCTATGTTACTTTATCTATTCGACTAGTCGATTCCTCGTGCAATGAATTATGAATCGAGCACGAAGATTGCACCGTTTTATCTCGTTTCTTATTTATTTTATCACTCAGTTTATCGCGAATATGGAGCAAAGTGAAGTATAAAGCTACGTATATATATAGACGCATCTTGGGGACAGTTTGCTACAGTGTAGAACGGTGGAGAGAAGAGGCTTTATAACGGCTGTTCTCGGTTGTAGGGTGGATAATATACAGGTCAAAAGGTCAGCGAACGTACCTGTGCCAGGAACGTCGAGGACACACGTGACACACACCGTTTACCCCAGAGAGCTTGCAGCCTTCCGTTCGTTCTATCTCCCTTATTTGTCACACTGTGTTTGCCTGTATGTTGGAACATCGAAGAAGACACCAACGATAGTCTCGTTCTTCTTGAGTTTCGTTACAATGAAATTAGAGTTCCATTCTTCTGGACGAAGATTCTACAGTTATACGCAAAGCTTTGAATTCGGTTAACGAGAATAGACAAAATTCCACTCGTTACGTACGATAATTTATTCGTATCCAAAGACAGTTCGTTTACAAATTATAATTAACGTTCAATTCAACAAAATTTATCGTCGTTAGTTCGAATGAAATGTGAATTAATTTTTTTTCCCTCAAATCTTCTCGCTCAAAACTCGAAGCTCGAATAATTTTCAACAATTTCCTCGATCTCTCGACAAATTCATCGACTTCCGGGGGAAGAAGTGATACCGATTTGCGTCGCATCCTTCGTATACCATCGGAAATACCATTCGCGTTCCTATCGAGAGACAGTGTGTGGCTTTGGTCAAATATGCGTCCCGAGACTCGAGAAACTCGATTGTGCTTTTGATCGATCGTTACATAAATTCTTGCACAAAATTGAGATATCAAGATCTCGATCACATAAAAAATATTTTTACATAACATTTATATAAAGAGAAAAAAAACAAAAGAAAAGGAGAATAACAAGGAGGGGCGTATTCTCGAAGAGAAGAAGAGATCGATATCCAGCAATATTGTTCATGCTCCATTTCGCACGCGTTGACTTCAACGACGACGAAAAACCTCCCTTCTCGTATAACAATCGCGCAATAGGGTATTATCCCCTTTTCCTACCACCGAAGTTACCATTCGTGATATTTCGATGATCCGGTCACTCGACCTTCTTTCAAAAGTTACACGTTTATCTGTATATCTGTATATATTCTTTTTGCGGGCTCTGTTGCTGATGCTGCTTTTGTGAATCCACTCCATCATTGTACTCACTGTGACGGATTCGCATCGTACGATGGGACAACAGCGCCCCCACGGGCTTTCATACGACGGGGATTTCTCTCTCGGTCGGTTTCATTCTCATATTTTTTTTCATCCTTCGCTCTTCCTTTCACGGGAGAAGCTTTAAAACGTCAGTAATCCATCATACAGGGAGCTTGACCGATAAACTTCGAGCGTGTGATATATTTATAAAGGACTCTCTCTTTCTCTCTCTCTCTCTCTCTCTCACTCCTTTTCTCTCAGCCTCTCTTTGGAGTAGATAGTGGGGAATGAACGAACGTCAGAACGTTACGGAAGAGTTCACCCCTTGCTTGTCGTATGAATGGGTAGTTTTGGGAAAAGAGGATAAGAACTGATCGCTATATAATGGAACAGGGGTGAGATAAATTTTTTTTTATCTCGCTTTCTGCCATTGTTCCGGTGATTCTGCATTAAACTCTTCGAACGTCAGTGTTAACACATGATCAGTAATATTTGAAAAGTCTAATGTGTTTTTATTTAATTAATTAATTTAATTAACAATTTAATCCGTGCTCGAAAATTCGATAAAATTTTTTATTAATATCGCACAAAAATTAACCTTTTTTTACGACTCGTGATTCAAAAATCATGTTAAAATTTATAAAAATCGTTATCGTTACCGAATCTAATGAAAAGTTTATCGAACGATAACGGGGTTGCATCATTTTCACGAGGAAACTCAAGAATCCTCCGCGTCTTCTCGCAGTCTCGTCTAGTATGAATTTTACTTATACGACTTGGTACGTGTAGCAGTAACCCACGCAGGTTTCTACCTACTGGTGTACTACTAAAGCAGATAGTATTCCGAAACGAGGAGTTGGGGCGTGTTACGCGAAACGGCACGAGAGGGTTGTTGGAGGATAGAGGGTAGTTGCTCTTTCTACAGGGGGTTGTTCTACACAACGCGTGCCAAGAGAAGGATAAAGAGAGTCTGTGGGAGAGCAAAGGAGAGAGAAAGAAAAAGACATAGAACTAGGAAAAGAAGAAGGAAGTGTTTGTTACACATTGGAAGATGAGAGAGGGGGATGTAGAAGAGCGTTACCCACGTAAGCGCTGTTTATGGAGACCGCAGCAGGCGGCATCTCCCGTTGAGCTTAACGTTACAGCGTCACCAACCAGCACCAGCAGCACCACCAAACCGTGTGTTGCATCCACTGTGCAACATCTCTCTCCCTCTCTCTTTTGCCCTCGCCCCTTGCACCCCTACATTCTTCTCGCGCGCGCTTTATACGAGCTAAAGGGATTTTCCCGGCGGATGAAGATACTCGGCAGTGCCTCGGCCAGTCTCCGCGATGGCGCCCGTATATACAACGTGGGACAAAAAGAGACGGAGCTTTCTTGGTCTCGCAAACACCGGTGAACGAGGAAGATATCCTTCTATGTAGAGCGAGGGTGGCATGCCACGAATTTTCCCTCTAATGTATAAAAATAAGACCACGTGCATGCTATGCCAGTCGAGGATTCGTGCTATATTTATGTATGTGTTTGTATTACATTGGCTGTCGTACAGTGAATGCATGTTTCTCGTAGGGGCGAATCCAGATCTATACACTATTTTTTTTTGTATTACGATTTATTCGATACGTCTATGTATTTTACGAATGTTGATGTATATTACATTCATTGGTAAGATCGAGAACACATTCGAGGGAGGGGATCGCAATATATCGTTCGAGGCTTTGAAAACGGGAGATACGACTTGCTCACGTGTCTGTAGGGGTAGTTACAGCTATATATAAATATGTGTATATACATATATGTGTAACGAGGGTTATTTATTTTAGGCGTTTCGAGGTTTATTATGATTTATTCCTGGGGTTGATGAGGATCTATTTAAATCCTGACATCGGGAATCGTTCATTTTGTTATTACAAAAATTAAATATTTTTAAATATTTAGATACGCGTTAAGTATGACATTTTTCGAACAAGGAAGTTTTTACCCTTTTTCCCCATTTGAAGATCTACTCAAATCGTGACATCGTGAATCGTCCATTTTGTTATTACAAAAATAAAATATTTTTAAATATTTGGATACCCGTTAAGTATGAAATTTTTCAAATAAGGGTTTTTTTACCCTTTTTCCCCATTTGAAGATCTATTCAAATCGTGACATCGTGAATCGTCCATTTTGTTATTACAAAAAGAAAATATTTTTAAACATTTAGATACGCGTTAAGTATGAAATTTTTCAAATAAGGGATGATAAATTTTTAACCTTTTTTTTGTGCCACATGACGTGATCTTTGTGTTTCAGTTCTGCGGTTGTTTTTAGTACTTGTACATGATATCCTGAAATGTATTGTACGATAAAAAAGCATTGCGTGCGGGTCTGTGTATCAACCCTCGCCGCACAAGGGTTGACGTTGATGACCGGTGTCGACCACCGGTCGTACTACGTTCACCGAGCCCTGGACGAGAAACGAGATGGGGATTAAAATATTTCTCTTTTTTTTTTGTTGACTCGTTTTTGTTTTTCGTTTTAACGTAGCGAACCCCCTCGGTCTTGGGGAGTTTACCGCGTTTTTTTCTCCCCCTTTCTCGCCAAACCACCGCTACGTCACCGCGCTACTTAAGGTCCATTGTTTCGAGTTACGGTCCGAGAAAAGCAGCACGAAAACGACGATGAGGCTTTTCTTTTTTGGTTCACTCGCATACCACTGTGGCATTTGTCGGGGGTGGTTTATCCGATCCCAACCCTCTCTCTCTTTCTTTCTCTCTCTCTCTCTCTCCCTCTCTCTCTCTCTCTTTCGTACTTTGTCTGATGTTCGTCTTTTATCCTTCTCTGCAGCTTTTCCATCTTGTTCGCGTCTCTATATCCACTTTTTAGCTCGGTATTCTGTTTATTTCACGTGTTTTACGCGTTTAAAAGAGATGAAAAGAGAACATTTCTGCTATGCACGCGCCCGGTCTGCGCTATGTCGACCGTCCAAAAAAATGTACTCGCACATACCCCGGAAGCCCGGAAAATCTCGAGCGAGCAATATACATTCCTGTCCTATTTCGACTAATGCGCACTGCAGAGCGAACAGGTACGCGGCAACAGTCATGAAATATTCAAAGAACTTTTCGATTATACGGTTGAGATATTCCGTTATATTCGGTTTTTCGCATTCGTTGACTCGCATAGGAGATTTACCTCATACCGAACAAAAAGAATGGATCTATCTCTCCGAGAGAACAAAAAATTGGGTATTCAATTTTTTTTTCTTCACGAAAACAATGAAGTCGTGCCGAGTTGAATAAATAGCAATTCAATTTTGACACATCTTCCACGCCGAAAACCTAACCGATAACGCCCTAATTAATTCACAAAAAGCAACAAAATATAATAATCTCCATTCACCAATATCACAAGCACGGAGAAATATTTCTCATTAACACGAACGAGACTCTCGAACAAAGAAAGAAACAAGAATTAATATCGAAACATCGTTAATTTTAATTAGCTAATTAATTAACGTTCAACGCTCGTTCAATACCTTCAATTCTCAAATGAATTTTTAACTCGCATTCTATTCCGATATATAATAAAAAATAAATAAAAAAAAGAAAACAAATACACGTGCGAGCGAGTTGCGTGAGGCAAAACGATGTGCGTTATTATTATTATTATTATTATTATTTTTTTTTCAAAAAACAAAGAGACCAATCGGTCCAGTGCTAAATAAAATTCCGCGAAGTAATAACTCGTGCGATATCTGCCTGTGTAACCAGGGACGACATAAAAAGAAGAATTAGTGTCAGATATTCCGGCTTTACGTACATATAGTACATCTCGAACGATGTGAGGGAGGGGGAGGGGGAGGGGGTATTCTCGCACAGCGAATAACGGGGCTCAGGTGTTTTCATTGGAATATCGCGGTGAACAGGAAGTGCTATCGCGTACCATGGTCGATATCAGAGGAAAGACTGTTTTCAACCCCCAACCCCTTGAAAATTCACCCTTACTCCGAGCAAAACTCGATCTCAACCTCCTTCTCACCCTTGTTCACTATTTTACCCTCGGATGTGTGCCCTCGGTACTGCGCCGCTGCTCAGTTATTTGTGGTATTCGCGGAATTTCGCTTTTATAATATTTAATCACGTTGAAACCATCATCCCCTATTTATAGGAAAACGTGCGCGACTTCGACAACCCCAACGATACTGCAACGTTGACCGCTGCGTCACTCTTTATCCGCGTTTCACCCAGCACATGAAGAACGATTTTTAAAATAATTTAAATAAAAAATCGAACCAGTTTTATAATTTTTTTATCGAGAAGACACGCTATAGTTTCGCAAAAATAAATCATTTGGATTAGACACGTGTGGAGAATAATTAGAACAACAGAAAACAAAACAAAAATGAAAAACATACGAGAAACTAATTGTAAGCGAGAAAAATGAAAAATCGTTATCGGATCGCGAATTCCCGAAAAGTTTCGGTTAATTGGAAATACGAGAATCGAAATGGGGGTAAGGGAGGTAACCATGGAGAGACGAGGAGAGAAAATCGACTGGACTAGGAATATTTAACGATGCGCGAGCTTCCAAATTAGTCGTAGAAGTAACGGGTTCATTTTGTCGATTTTTTGTTCAGTTTTCATTCTTTTTCATTTTTTAGATATATATCTATATATACCCGTATCTACATATCCTATACTAGTGGCGCTCATGCTCTTTATCTCACCCTCGGCGGTATCCGCTTTTTTTCTCGCCGCCCCAAACCCACCTTCGTTCCGTTGAGCTGTACAAATTGGAAGCGTTTCCACGTTCGTCGTACCGCCGAGAGAGGGCGCAGAGAGTGTCGTGCGCACTCCCGAGACAGAGCTGGAACACGTAGAACACGCACCGTGTGTTCAGTTCCGCCGCTGCGGGCTAGTTCGTTCGCTTTCTCTCTCTTCCTTCCTCCCCCTTTTTTTCCAAATGTTGTTTTATTTTCAATTTTTTTTTATGGTAACCTTTTTTTCACATCAACGCTCTCGATTCGAAAAGTTGGGAAACATGGTCGCGGTGTCGTGGGAAATTAAAACACGTTGACCGACGCCCTCCGGGTGTACATGCCAGCCTCGATGCTGCTGCTGCTGCTGCTGGTTCCCTCTCCCTCCCTGTTCATCCCATCGTATAATTAAAGCAACGTTTTTTCTCTCTTCCTCCCTCAGCCAAATCCCTCGACGCTGCGCGACGAGAAAGTGGATCTCTCGCTATCTACCACTCTTCCCTTCACCATTTTTTTTTGCATTTTTTCTATCGTATCGTCTTCTGCTGGTCATGCGAAAATGTCCCGAATGCGTCATTTCTACCTCTCTTTCTCTCTCCATATTTATCGAACCAATCGGAAGTGGAAGAGGAACGAATGAAAATGAAAGAATCGTGGATGAACGAGTTCAACCAAGTAGTACGTTCGTCGATGCGAGAAAGTAATCCCGACGACATTTGTCGGGCAAAGCTACGAAAATCGTACGAGGAAAAAGTTGAGGGACGCACACAAACAAAAAAGAAAAAAAAAAGGAGAATTCATCAGCCTTGGCTGAAGACAGTGCGCGAGCTTGCCAAAGAGCGAAGAGAAGGAAGAAGTTGGGAAGGTTTTCCTAGATTGAGGAATTGATCGTTGATGCGGAATGGCCAATGATCCGTGTTTGGTATACACTTTGGGACAGAAGTCTCTCGGGCATCAATCGAAGGATATTTTTCCTCGACGAGGGGAGATGATTCGCGAGTAAAGACGATGGATGAAAAAAAGAACAGATCGGATGCGCGACTGTTTCTCCGTCCTGTACTCGATGGGTCATTCGACGACCGATTTGACCTTTTCATATCCGGTTGATTGTCCACGCGATTCTTCGCTTTTTTCCTCGTTCTCTACGCGACGATTCGAGCGTAATCGGCGTCGACTCGCGAGCGATGGAACAGAGAAATGGATAATCTCCATGATCGGCTCGTTGCACCTCGAAGAAAAAGATAATGGGGTCGGTGATGTATCGCAACTCGAAACGAAAAGAAAACAACCGGAAGTTGATCTTGAAATAATATTGGCGCGAAGCTAATGCCTATAACGCGATGGAAAATATCGCGGGGAGCAAAGGGGTCCAGACGATGTTAATTAATGCCAATGCCTCTCTAGGTTTCCAAGTCGAATCACGTTTTTAACGGTCTGTCCTATTGAAAGCTTCGCGTATATCTATATATCTATATTAACTGACGGGTATAAAATCTTTAACAGTCACTCGTTCGAGAGTGATAAGCAGAAATTTCAACTTTTCACGAGTGATAGGTATAGGCATAGGCTCTAAGTGGTGGGGGAAAGAGGAAGAGAGAGAGAGAGAGGGAAAGAGAGAATCGAGCGTGGATGTTATAAATGCAATAAACTCGAATAATTCATTTCGATTAGAGAGACCGAAGCGAAAAGAGCGGACCGGTACTGTCAGTTAACTTTTGGGAAGAGACGAGCCAAATATATACGCACGACGAACGCGTCTCTGCGTAAGGACGTTAATTGAATGATTCGATTATCCAGCCACGGAAATTAAGATCCCCGCGTACCCCTCCGCGTGGGAAGTAAAATCGAAATATAAGGAAAGAGAGAGAGGGGGAGAGAGAGAGAGAGAGAGAGAGAGAGAGAAGAGGAGAACCAGTCCCTTTCTCAACCCCCCTCCCCCTCGGGAATCATGCAGCTTGAATTTTAATCGTCACGGAGATTTCGCGAAAGTGTATATTCCAATAGCTTTTCGGTGGTAGGAGCGAGAGAAAACTCGCACCGAGAAAATCGGAGAGGGATGAAGAACAACCCTGGAGCTATCACGCGCCTCTCCACGCTCCTCTTTACTTCGAGGCTTGATTTTCAACCCCGCCACGCCGGCAAGCTTCCGCACCTTAACCCACCGATCTCCGTTTTCACTTTCCTTGCGTCAACATCCAACCCTTACCTGACTCACCCCCTCGTTCAACGATGGAAGGACATTGTCGAGAGGGTTTGTTTTTTTTCTTATCGCGAAAGGGATAAAAAAACTTTCGATCCATTCGCACGTTTGCCTCTCTATCTCTCATCGTGCCTCTTCTCCACCGCTCCCTCTCACCCCGCCCCCTCTCCCTCCTACTCTGCCATGCAGATTTGAATAGCGTCGATTAGTTTTAATCGTTTTACTCTGAATATAATTTTTTTTCTTTCTATTTCATTTACTAAATTGCTTGCTTGCAGTCTAGCAAAATGGTTAAAACGTTAAATGGCCGAGTGATAACGAGACGCCCTCTCGTGTGCTTCTCTGTCTTATAATGCGGAAGCAAACCACCTCTCCTTCACGCCCTTTTTCTCCCTTTGTGTGCCGCTCAAATACGGCGTTAGTGGTAATTGCGTTTTATAATTACGAAGGTTACGTTGAATCGTCGAGGAGAAATGGCACTCGCTTCAACGTTGTATCGCATTGTATAGCGTTAGAATATTCACAATGGGGCGCCTGTGTCAGCAGGCTTGATTAAACACGATTTTGATTTCGGAAGATGGGCAATAGATTATTTATTTTATATTTTTTAGGGATTTGCTATTCTCCAGGCAAAAGCAGAAGAATTCTTGGTGATCGATTTTGAACAGAAAGGCGAGTAGAGAAATTTTTTGAGATTGCAAATTTTCATAAATTCAATTTTTAAATTAATTGATTTCTTTTTGTTTGTTAATCTGAAAATTTTGCGAAATAAATTTCGAAAAATAAAGTGTTCTTGTCACTATTGATAGCTGCGAATATAAAATAATTATAGAGATAAAAATGTAAGTGTGATAATGAAGAATTAGGAAAAAGATGGGCTATGGATTATTTATTTTATGTTTTTAGGGATTTGATATTGTTCAGCTAAAAATAGAAGAATTTTTGGAGATCGATTTTGAATAGTAGAGTAATTTTTGGAGATTACAAATTTTTCATAAATTCAATTTTTAAATAAATTGATTTCCTTTTTTTTTGTAAACTGTAAATTTCGCGAAGTAAATTTAGAAAAATAAAATGTTCTTATCACTATTGATAGCTGCGAATATAAAATAAATATAGAGATAAAAATGTAAATGTGATAATGAAGAAGTAAAAAAAAGATGGGATATGGATTATTTATTT
>JAPYZT010005592.1:0-11757 GCA_030522965.1 Tryphoninae sp. A BG-2022a
ATAGTATATTATATTATATTATATTATTTATTATAAATGTATTATTATATTAATATATAAAAAGATATATAATACAATATATAGATATATATTATTTATTAATATACCCGTATTCAATATTTATATATTAATATTAATTAAAATAAATATACTAATACGGAAATATTCATGAATAATAAATATAATACTCAACTGTATTTGACAATCTATCGCTAATGCGAATTAAAAACGAAATATTGAATTATTCTAATTGCACCCGTACAAAGCGAATCTTGGCCGAATCGTATTATCGAAGAGACTCGATCGTGAGTAATTGAAAAACGTCGATATCTTGTGATTGAAATTGGCTCGGATAATCGCGTGCGCGAAAATGGAAGACAGGAATAATAACGATCGAGGGAGCGTGATTGCCTCCAACCGATATTAATGATGAAAATAATCGTTAATCACCTTTTCTTGTTACAGAAAATCGTGCTACCGTTGCGTCGTCATTCACGAGAAGCACTCGAACGTACTTCAGTACAAAGAAAGTAAGTACTTTCTTCATATTTTAATTTTGTATCACTCCCCCTCCTTCCATCCCTTGTCTATCACCTCTACCACGGCAACCATCCCTCGGATATATTCGCTATCTTTTGTTACAACAGTATACGCTTTCTCTCCACAAGCTTGTCTCATCCCTCCCCCTCCCACCTCTTCTCTATATCTGTCTTTTATCCACTTCGAGTTTCGACGTCGAGAGAGTCGTGAAGGAGAAAGGTGTTCTCGTACCTGCTGCTACTTCTTTTCACCCCTATTTTAAAAGAAGGCAAGAGCGAGGGGGGGAGAGAGAGAGAGAGAGAGAGAGAGAGAAAGCTGAACACGCTTCTCTATCACTGTCTCTCCCTTTCTCTCCCCCTTCCTCTCCCGCGATCAACTCTTTTTTTCCACTACCACTTGAACACTACACGATGATGTCGTCCTCATTTTCGCATACCACTCGCGAGCGTCCACGTCGTCGTCATCGATTCCTCGATAACGATTCGCCCGGAAGACTTTACCTATCTTATCGTACGATATATATATATATATATGTGTGTGTGTATATGAAAACGCCGAAGCCAGCGAGAGAGTCGATCCTTTAATTAGAATGCCGATCGTTAATTAAAAGCTTCATCGTTAAGTCGACGAAGTCGTCGGACTCGCGGTGTCACTATACGATGCAGCTACTACGGTGGAGATCCAACCTTGTACGAGTATTGAATCTCGTATACCTTCATCCATCAACGTATATATATGCACACAATGCTAGAAAAGCCCAGGCTGATGTTGGAGAACTGCCGTTGGTACTTTCAGAATGCGTTCAAGTACGAGCGAGAACGAGAGAGCAAAGCCAGGAACGAGGAAGAGGCTGCTTCTTTTGCTACGTAGCTATGTATATATATATATATATACATATTATCTAGTACATATATATAGTACAGAGCAGATCTTTGCCAGGCGAGAGGCCTCGTTTCGAGTCTAGAATTATTCGAGTAGAACTTAACGACGTTCTCCTTTCTGAGCAAACGTCACGAAGACGACGAGAGGCGAGCGGTCCTAGATAGAGGTGGAAAAAGGGGATGGATGACGATGAGCGAAAGAGAGAAGAGGTTGGTAGGATGGAAGGGAGGAGGGTATAGTTGGACCGACGAAAAGGAGCAAAGAGGAACCATGGCCTCTCTCAAGGAGGTGAAACAGCTCGAATCCTTTCCACTCGAGGCATCAACCATCCCTGGCGCAATGCAGCAAAGACAATTAAGGTCATCGCACACGTAAAGACGAAGATGCCTGAGCTACCTACCCTCCTCAGCAGGTACTCTTAAAAGGTGGCAAAAGTATCATACAACCCTCCTCCCCCCTCCCCCCGCCAGGTTGGACACTTTTTTACCCTTGGTTAGATTCGACTTTTACGCTACGATAAAGGAAAATGCGCGAACGATTAAATCAATTTTTATTCGGGCGAGTCGTTGGATAAGCCCTTCGTGGACAGAAGCGATCGAGGGAGAGTTGGATATCTAGGGTAAAAATGTTCAAAAGGGACAGGAGAGATGGAAAAAAAAGGAATGTGGGATCGATGGAAAAATTACTCGGGTCGTCGTTTCTACCTTAAGCTCCTTCCCATCTATCCTCAACTTCCTGTCAATCCTCGCCCATCTATCCTGAACCAATAGTTGCCATACGTGAGCCAATAGAATTTTCAATGAACCCTATCGAGATATTTTCCAGCGATATAACAATGTGTCCCTATCGTTTTGCAATTATTACCGAGATTTTTGTATACATTCCCGCATCGAGGGGACCAAACGGTAATTTAACTAAAAAGAAAATGGAGAGGGAGAGATAAGAGAGAAGGACCAACGTCAATTTGTCACCATCGAAAGCTTGGATTATAAAACGACGGGGGAGTGGGGAGGGGGTGGGGAAGAATGACAACGAGGACTGTTTGACAGGAGAGGAAAGATGAAGCTCGACGAGGGTGTCAGGGTGGTTAGCGGTGAGCTGAAGAAGTAAATATGGAACTCGCGGAATGAAAAATAGGTTATCCTTCGAATAAGAAGAAGAGCGACAGAATAGAGGGATGGGGAGGGTGGGAACGTACGAGAGGGTGGAAAATACACGTTCGCGTCTCGCGATGAGAGAAGATGAGGGTTGTGGAACGTGAGCGCGGTGATGAATTCGCGGGGAGAGGGGCAAAGCGAGAGAGAGAGAGAGGGAGAGAGAGGGAGAGAGAGAGAGGAAGAATTGGAGAGCCGTGTGGTTGACTTTTCACGGTCTACCGGAGAAATAAGCGCATACGTAGAAAAGAACGCGACGTTTTTTCGCTACGTAACCGTACGTGCGACGTCGTCGTAGCTTTTCGTTGCTTTCGCAACCCTAGGCTCCCTCTCACCGCGTGCACACACACGTTGCATGACACACGCGAGAGAGGAAAATAAAAGGGTGAACGGAGAGAGAGAGAGAGAGAGAAAGAGAGAATTCTGCTCCGCAACGGGCGTCGGAGAACCTGAGGGCTAGAATTTTTCGACGATTTGTCAAAGTCTCCCGTTCCACCGTCCACTTCTGCGTCCTTCACCAAAACCGCCAACCCCCTCACGTCCGGGGAGTTGCCGTTTCTTTCTTTTCCTTGTTTTTTTTCTTTCTTTTTATTTGTTTTATTCCTTTTTATTTTTACTCGGGCTTCTCTTTTTTTCTACCTCCTTTCTACTCTTTTCTATCGGATTTTAATCTTCCTGACGTCGTACACCCCTAACGCCAGCGTGTCTGACTACCCCTCGACTCGTGGCTTAAGCACGATTCGAATTAAATCGTTCGGAATAAATTCCTTTTTTCGGGCAATAATTCCAAATTATGATTCGTTGAAATTGAATTTAACACGAGTTAGCGAGGAATACAAGCGAAATATTGATTAATATAAAATTGATAAGACTCAAAATATTGATAAATAATTAATAATAAATTGTTAGCAAAGAAAATATAAATATTCCAAAATCTTTCCAATTGTTGAAACTTTCATTATTGTTGCAAAAAATGTTACTCCGATCGATTATTTCTTCGAGTCGTGCCCATCGATGCTTCGACAAGTTTTTCTACTTTAACCCCTTCATCCCCTTCCTCCTTGCCCCCAATACGTTAACCCGAGGAGAGTCCATCGTAAATACTCACGAGAATGTGTACGGTCGTCAAGAACGTGAAGAAAACTTCACGAGCCCGTTCGTCGAGAACCGTCGACATCGTCGTCTGACCAGGGAACCGAGGGACGAAGGGTAGACGAGAAATGGAAGGGTGGCTACCATTCCAAATCACTTATTTACTCTCTCTCTCTCTCTCTCTCTCTCTCTCTCTCTCTCTCGTTCTTCCTTCCTCGTTCTTTTCCACGCTTCACCGACAAAAACATGGCATTGCACTTTTTCGCGGGATTTAATAGTTTTAAAATGGCAAGTTTCCCTCGGTCTTCCCTCTCTGTTTCTTTTTCTCTTCTCCTCCCTCCCCCCCCCCACCCTCTCCTCCTCTCACGTGGTTTCGAAACTCGACCGCGGATGGTCTTGCGGGAAAAGTCGAGCTCGTTGAGATATTGCTCGCACTGGAAAGCAGACGGGACTACAGCACGGCGACGTCTCTCCAAATGAAAGAGGGAGAGGGTGAGATCACTAAGAAACGTCGTAGAGGAGAAAAGAGCGAAATATAACGAGGGGTTGGAGGACCATTATTCTTCCTTGCTTTGCTTCCATAAAGCGAATTTGTTTCTCCTTACATCAGTATCGTCGGTTTTTAATAAAACGAAATTTTTATAATTCCATCCCCCAACTCGATTTTTCTTCTTCTTTTGTTAACAGCCTACTGCCACAATAGAAATTCGTTAGCCTCGCTATGTTCCTACATAACTGGGGATGCACTTCTCTATTCGATGTTCCGGGAGGAAGCACCGGCGGTTGCATGTCCCTTCCGAGGTCCTATGACCTTCACTTACAATCGAGGTCACGGGACGTGTTCCAGCCCTCAGAGCAACATCGACACTTGCACGGATGATAGCAGGCTCCTCTTCAAATATCAGGCATGTCCGGACGTACCAGCTTCGGAAAGCGCCGGTAAGCCAATCAATTCCTTCAAAAATATATTTCCAATTCATTATTTCATTATAAACAAAAATTATAAAAAAAAAATTTTTATACCGTAATTTCCGGCTATTAAAAAAAATGCAATGAAACGAAAAAAAAAGAAGGAAACGTTTTGAAAAACAAAAAATAAATTTTAAAAAACTGTCTCGTCACGAATTTGGAGTTTTCGAGCGAAAGGCGAGTCGCGTGAAGCCAACGTTCGCACGAAAATCTCTATCGATCCCGGGGGAGACATATTAGTCGACGTCTCGTGCGCTCACCGGGCCCCTGAAACAAACGCGAGGCTAAAAGCGAGGCACGCCATCGCCTCGCGCGAGAGAGAGTCACGACGAAGCTATGGTAGAAGCTGCCTGCCTGCCTCTGCTCGCGGAGCTCATCGTGTATTACCCTCCCCGTAGACCCGCCACGCTTGAGGGATGTCGTTGGATCGTCGAAACGATACTTTAACGTCGCGATAAAGCCGAGACGAGAGAGAAAGAGAGACAGAATAAAAGAGTAAAGAATGTGGAACGCGCGCGTGGGTTTGAAAAAAAGGGGTTGAAAACCTTTCGTCGTCCCTTCGAGGTCATCGTCGAACCCGAGTACGAAATATTCTCATCGAGGCTTCAAATAAATTCACCTAAAAACAAAAAAGTAAAATTTTCAGAATTTTGAAAAAAAAATTTTTTTTTTAATTTTTCAAAATTAAGGGAGTTTGTGAAATTGTATTATTGTTTTGAATTTAATTATTCGTTTGGATCGAATAAAATGAAATCGAGCCTAATTCGCGTTTTCTTTTGTTTTGTGGGAACTTTGGCTACGAAAGGGAAAAAAAACACGTGATCGAGGGATGAATTAAGGGGGCCTTTTGACCGGCGGGTTTCTGGGGAGGTAGGGAACTAGAACTCGGCGAGTAAACCGCGAGAATCGTTCGAGATGCGATTTAGATAGGAAATAAAAGAGAGGAAAGCAGGCTCGCGAAATTCTTTAGCCTTTGCAAAACTCTCTCAGACGTTCCGTTCGTTGATTGTTCGGGTTAACGGATCGAGGGGTGCACTTATATATCGTCGTATTACCTATACACGTATCTAGCGTGTGTCACGTACGTGAATGCGAACTTATACAGAAGTCCGGAGAAAGCTACGGTACGAGGAGGTAAGTTGATGTCGGCTCGTGTGGTTCACGAAGATAGCGTCGGTTTCCCCCCTGGAGAGGGTGGCTTCGAGACGAGAAAAGCGAGACCGCGTATAAACCACGCCCACGCTTCCTCGCAACGCAGCCAGACACTTTGAGGGAACGTGATGCGCGATAATTGTCGGTTTGGAGAATCGCGAACGGGCGAGAAACGAGGCACCTGTACTGTACAATACCCCTTAACGATGTGTATGTATGTATATATATATATATAGATAAATTCTTCCATCTCGATGATAGCCCGGAACATTCCTAACCCCCATAATTCACCCCCTGAATTTCCTCGGCTGTACGAAATAACTCAAACTCGGATGATCGACGTTGATTCGTGGTTTGAATAAAAATTGGTAGGGTTTTAACGATAAGGTGTACAAAATAGGGCAATTTTTGTAAATTGGGTAATGTCTAAAATACAATAAATTTATAAATTAGGTTAGGTAATCACCTAAAAGAAAATGAATTAGTAATAATGTTTTTTTTTTAATTTTGAACGTTGATTTTATTTTGAGCGATTTTACAATGTATACAAAATTTAAATTTTAGTAAATTAGATAATCTCTAAAATAAAATACATTTACAAATGAGATTAGATAATACCTAAAAAAAATAAATTAATAAAAATTTTCTTCTTTGGATTTTGGACGTTGATTCACGATTTGAATTAAAATTGGTAGCTATTTAACGATAAGATATACAAAAAATTGAAATTTTAGTAAATTAGGTAATCCCTAAAATAAAATAAATTAATAAATGAGATTAATTAATACCCAAAAAAAAATTACAAAAATGTTGTTTTGGTTTTTGGACGTTGATTCGCTGTTTGAATAAAAATTGATAACAATATAACAATAAGGTGTACAAAAAAGTGAAATTTTGGTAAATTAAGTAGTCCCTAAAGTAAAATAAATTAACAAATGAGATTAGACAATACCTCACAAAAAAAAATTAATAAAAAATTTCTTTTTTGAATTTTGAATGTTGATTCGCGGTTTGAATAGACAATCGATAGCAATTTAACAATAAGGTGTACAAAAAATTGAAATTTTTTGTAAATTAGGAAAAAAATAATGAAAAGTTTGTTCGGTATTTTGAATTTTCTATTTATTTTGGATTTTTGTTTTAGTCGAGGAACTCGAATGCCTGGCAACGTGGAAGGAGGGTAGCAGTCGTTATCTCGTCGGACGTTTGCATCACGGTCACTCGTCGAGCAACGAGGATCGGTATCGATGTTTCGTTTACGAGAGAGCCGGTCAGAGCGTCGGTGCTGGCCTGAATCGTGCAGCGATCCTCGGAACATCCACGATGGACCACGAGATGGGTCTTCCAGGCGCCCCTATACCCGAGGGCGCGCCTGAGGTATATCGCGTTGCACAAAGCGGCGATGCGACGTGCAACGGTCTTTTCAGTCCGATGGAGGGCTCGAGAACGATGACTCTCACCAAAGGTAATTTTTAGCTATATTTAATTTTTGTATCATGCGATATTAACCCCCTCTCGTCACACTGGGTAAAATACACCCCAGCCCATTTTCAACCTCGGATTCCAGTCCGAAATTTTTCGAAAATGGATAATTTTTTTTTATAAAAAAAATGAAGCGATTATAAAATAATTGACGCAGTCTTATAAAAAAAAGGTTGAAAATAGACTGTAAAATTTTTTTAAACTTTTTTTTTGCAACTTTTGCATGATTTTCCACTCGCCAAAGTGAGTGGGGTGTATCACACCCCGTGTGACTATTACGTTATTATTAGGAGGTGTGACTATAGGGTGTTAAATCAGAAATTTTACTCGTCGCGTGGCCTTCAAATTTTGCAAAGTCTTTTGATTCATGAAATACGAGAAAGTCCTTTCCCATTGAAACAATTTTCCCAAGGAAAACTTCTATGAGAAAAACTTCGATTCTAAAACATCCAAAAATGAAAAGCCTTCCCAAAGTCCCAACAAACAAAAAAATCTTCAAAACTGCGACAATCACGTTTGCGACAGTAAAGATAACAAGAAAAATAGAGAAACGCGATTTCTTTTGTCGAATCAAAAATTCTCGTGATCATTGTGTAGGATGAGATTTTTCTGTTGTTTCGCATTTTTCTTTTTGTAAAAAGAAGAAAAAAAAAAGGACGAATGAGAAAAAGATACGAATGGGACGGTTTGTGTGGCGCGCACGATGCAGTTTGAAGCAGAGATCGCAGTAGTGAGAACTCTCGCGAGGCCGAGTGCCTCTTAATATCATGAATCCCTCTCGCTCTCTCACTGTGCCGGCTGTGAGTGCGGAGAAAATGGATTAACATTAAGCTCAACGGTAAGCCCTTTGACTAGGGTCTCCTGCCTGCTCGCGGAGTGGAGATCAGGGCGGTATTATATCTATATATATATAATGCTCTCGTTCAGAGAGAGAGAGAGAGAGAGAGAGAGAGAGAGAGATAGCTATATACATATTGCTTCAGCTATCTTTATCTGACATATATAGCACACTAACCGTTCAACTGCGCGAGAGCTCCGCTCGAAAGTTTGTTCAATTAGCCTGGCATCCTCATAGAGTCAATACCAAGGGAAAATTACTCGGCTCTGGGTTTTCATAACCGCTTCTCTCTATCTCTATTTATCTCTCTCTCTCTCATACATACATATACTGTCCATGTGTACTCTATGCTGGGGTTACGAATATAAGACACCTCCAATCTCTCCCTCTCTCTCTCTCTTTCTCTCTTTCTCTCTCTCTCTCTCTCTCTCTCTCTCTCTTATAAATAATATATCTATGTATATTAGACGCGTTAAGTGAGAGGTTATGAAGCCTCCAAAGAAGATACGCAGCAATAACTCTGCCGAGACTCTAAATTATTGTTTGCCGAAGAAATTTGATGCTGCGCACCTAGCGTCGAAACTTGGAACTCGCTCGTTCCCGGACAAACGCACGGGTCGAAAAATCTTCGCGCTATTAATACCGATTAAAGAATCGATATGAAAATATGAAAAATCTTTATCACGCGTATCGAACTAATCATCGAAGTCGATTTAAATCATCGAAACAAAAGAACGATACAATGTATTCCAAACGCGCGGAAACAAATTTAATTAATCTTAAATTATCCATTTATTATTATCGATAAAGAAAAATTAGAAAAAAATTGTCTCGATAATATCCATACGCCTCGCGATTTTCTGAAATTTTACGGCGATAACCCGACGCGACGATGTGTTATTTTATCTTCCGAGAAAACGCTTTTTTATCGTTTCGCGGGAAAACGTATTATCGCTCGGTCGCGCGCGACAGCATAGAACGATGAGACACGGGTGATCTGGTCGGCTTTTTTTTTTATTCCTTTCATCCTCGTCTCGGAGCATGACACGAGCTGACGGTAATTGGTATCTTGGCAGCACTAAAATTGAGCCTCCACTCTGTACGAGTATAACGTCGTGTGTATAATGTTAGAGCGTGAAAAGGGAAGGGGGTGGACGATTTTATCACAAGGCGTTAAAATGTGAGAATTAGCGAGATCGTATATCCCGTAACACTCTCTCTCTCTCTCTCTCTCTCTCTCTCTCTTTCTCCCTTCACATTCTCTGCATATATATATATATATATATATATATATATATATATATACAGAGAATGTGAAGGGAGAATGAGTATATATATATAGTGCATTTTAGAATACAGTAAGGCCATGAAACATTCTACTTCTCGCAATTTTTACGACGAAGGAATTTGTATTCGCTCGCCACTGAGTCCAGGCATCTTGGTTACACGCGCTTCTATTGTGTGTAAAGAGGAAACATCCGCTATGTAATAGCCAACGTATAGGTAGATAGATATACGTGCGATACGAAAAACATCCCTCGAGGTTTCGAACTCTTGGGGGTTGTAGTGGAAAAAGGGGTAGTAGAGGGATAAAGGGGTGGGTTGAATTATTCGCATTCTTCATTCGAGCGTCGTGCGAGCGGACAAACGACCGAGATCGTGAGAAAGAGGGAAGAAGAAAGCGGCAAGAAACAGAGAGGTGGGGGAAGGGGAGGTGGGGGGGGGGGTAGACTGAAAGCGATGCAACAATGCTTTTATACGGCTCGTAAAAGTGAGTGAACGAAGTGTCGAATACAGGGAGGAAGGTAGAGAAACCCGTAGGGTCTCATCTTCACTCGTGGATGGCTTCGACGAGCCGCAGGATTTTAGGATTCGTCGCGAAGGCGACTCGTGCCGAGAGAGAAAGAGGAAAAAGAAGGACGCGGGAGAACGAAGACGGGACGAAGATCTTGAAAGAGGAAAAACAAAAATGGCGGCTTTCCTCGAGAATAAGGGAAGAAAGTGACGAGTGTGACGTGACAGAGTGAAAACGATTTTTCTTCTCGCTTGCCAGTCTCGTGTCGACGCTCGCAATCGCCCTCTAGCGAATTCAACCAGAGGGAGATGAAAGAGAGAGAGAAGGTGCGTTCGCACACTCGAGAATCGAAAGCTTTTCGAACCGTCTGCAGCAAAAGCAACAACACCGTTGAGATTTTATCGGCTGTCACAGTCGATGTCCTTGGCTGCGAGACCGAGAAAAGCTTGGCGCGACTTTATCGCTCGCGAGCGCGGGTTATAGAGGGCGCTTCGGTGAGAACGTAGGCGAGGCAAAGGAGTTGGAAGAAGAAAGCGCGAAGCGCTCCCGTTAGCTATCTTCTCGAGTGATTCCGAGGCGCGAGGCGAGATAGCCAAGCGAGACAAAAGCGATTGCTATAAAGTTCCAATTCGTCTTCGAGCGCGAGAGATAAGTCGAGCTTCCTCTTTTTCTCTTTCTCTCTCTCTCTCTCTCTCTCTCTCTCTCTTTCTCACCCAGTTTTACCGAAGAATGAAGAGGTAGGAAGAAGACCGAGAGCCAAGGAGAGACGAGAGAGAGAGAGAGAGAGAGAGAGAGAGGAAGAGGACAAGAATAAATAGAAAAATGTGGAAAAGAAATGTTTTTTTGCCATTTTTGCAGAAAATAATTTTCAAAGACGTTACGAAATATCGAAAGTGCAAGAGTGGAGGGGGGAGAGTTTGAGTGATATTAATAATCGATCGATCCTTCTCGTTCTTTCACTATTGAAAAATTAGATCATTAATTTGTTGTCGTTGAATCGAATGTTTCAGTCTCGTCGCCGAGCAAATGTCGTTTCCCAAACTGGCTGACAGGACACACGAGCAGTGGTCTCACGTGGCACACGCTCGATCTTGCACGATCCTACACTTTTCATCCGCGGAACGCGAGTCTGCACGTGACGAGATCGAACGCGAGCAGTTCGAGAATCGACGCTGGAGCATTTATACCTCAGGACTTTCCCGAACAGGAGGAACAGGACGTGACAATATTGTGCAACGGAATTAAACAAACGAATCCTGCTCAGACGATGACGATAATGGTGGCACACTTTACGGTCGGATGGTGAGTCGATCATTTTTATAAATTTGGCCGACTGTTTTCAAAATTAAATCATTTATTTTAACGCGATTGAATTTAATTAACTTTTTTTCAATTTTTTGTTGATACTTTTAATTTTTTTTTCGAGGAAATTTTATCGTCGTTACTCAGGCCTCTAACTCAAGATTTCCCATATATATTTCTCGTATAATTATTTCAAGAGCCAAAACGGTTTTGTGCGCATGACGGTTTATCAAAATTAATTCATACGTTTTAACGCGATTAAATTTAATTGTTTTTTTTTTGTTGATTTTTTTGGATTATATTTAATTTTTTATTGAGGACATTTTATTGTGGTTACTCGGGCTTCTCACTCAATGATCGCCGATACATATTTCTCGTATAATTATTTCAACAGCCAAAGCGGTTTTGTGCGCATGACGGTTTATCAAAATTAATTCAAAATTAAATCACTTATTTTAACGCGATTAAATTTAATTGTTTTTTTTTTATTTTTTGTTTTTTCTCGAGAAAATTTTGTCGTCGTTACTCAACCTTCTAACTCAAGATGGCCC
>JAPYZT010005593.1:0-14567 GCA_030522965.1 Tryphoninae sp. A BG-2022a
ATTTCATATTTTCAATTCCAAATAATTTTCCATTTCAATTCCAAATTTTATTTCCCTTAACAATATTTCATATTTTCAATTCCAAATAATTTTCCATTTCAATTCCAAATGTTCTTTTCCTCATCGATAATCCAAAACTAATTATAATAAACAATAATTAAACAATCTTTATTAAAAACCAAAAACCAAACCAATAATCTAAAATGAATTATAATAAACAACAATTAAACAATTTTTATTAGAAACCAAAAAATAAGAATAAAACAAAACGAACAAAAACAATTCCTTTCGTCCTTAAACAAAAAAAAAAAGGAAAACAATATAAGCGAATAGTATTTAAGAAATTAAAATTACATTGAATTTTTACGTATTCGCAATCGCGGCCGTGAATTTTAACAACCGTAACGTTTCGTTGATTTTGAATTGGTGCACGCAGGCGCAACGAGAAGTTCCTTGGACGGTAATTAAAAAAAACACGAGACAGAGAATCGTAGAACCGCGTGCCAATATACGCGCCGAGGACGCGACACGCACAGCAAGACTCGTATATAACACACACAAACACACACACACACACACACACACACCCACCCACTACATATATATATACGCGTATCACGTATATACACACTTACGCTCGACCGAAAGCAATAAGAAGAGAGGCCGGCGACAAGAAAAGAAAAAAATAATTATCAGGCTGGGTTATCGCTCTCTTACCGCTTAAAAAGTCCGTCGATAGTCCCGGTGCAATCACAATCCAACAGAAGTGATATCTCTGACACAAGTAACTCGCGCACGCACGCACGTGACAGTGAATACGCTGTGTTGCTAGCGTGACGCGTACACGGATATTACGTATACATATATATGTCTACATATATTTATATATAGATATAGATATATGTCTATATATATATAGAGAGAGAGAGATATATATTTATATATTAACAAACGATCCAGCTGGTGCGATTATAGTGCACAGTTTTGCGAACTACAGTAATACGCCTTTAACGTAATATAACGTGTGCACGATGCAATCGAGTACGCCACAGCGACAGGGACAGCGTGGTGAGTCGCAAGACCGTTGCACGCTGCTTCGCTAAAACATACGTACGCGCGCGACAGGACAGACTCGTGCACACACATGCGCGCGCACGTGGAGGCACACACACACACTCAGATAGAGCCATACAGGCGCACACGGACGGGACCTCGAGTTTCCCGAGCGAGCGCACCACGAACACTGTCTCTATCCCCTCTCCCTCGCTCTCCTACTCCTCCCACTTGGCCGTTACAACGAGCAATGCTTGCCGATCTTCGTCTCTACGCGACTGTTTTGGCTCTTGAGAATCTCTCACACCGTACAATCTTTCATTTCACCTTAATAGAGATTAAATAACACCATCGTTTTAAACTTGTCTTGGGACGGCTCTTGGCAGTTCTGTTCTTTCGATACGCACGAAAAATGTATGGGAATAGAGTCGAAGTAACACTGACACTGTATAGTTCACGCAAGTTCAAAGCGTATGGTTACACTGTTTCACGTAGTATGTATTTGTAATACAAATAGAAACCATGCTACGCGTAGTAAAACTCGTACACTTATAACGTTGTTTAATCCCACGATAGTTTTTCAATATAGCGAAGAAAACGTTTGTTTTATATGAGAATATGCTCGCGCGACGTTCGTTACTCGGGTATTTATGTTCGACTAGCTCTTGTTTTTTTTTTTTCACATTTTCTTTTCATCTATCGCGACACCTTTTATTCGCTAAACTTGCCGGTTACTTTTTTCGAATTGTTAAAAGTTCTTACCGTATTTGTTTGCTAATAGGATGTAGGATAGAACAAC
Organism: Tryphoninae sp. A BG-2022a; assembly: GCA_030522965.1. Lineage (NCBI taxonomy): Eukaryota > Metazoa > Arthropoda > Insecta > Hymenoptera > Ichneumonidae > Tryphoninae sp. A BG-2022a. Next base: position 1,853 of record JAPYZT010005593.1, read on the forward strand.
AGTGTGATACGTCGATATAAGAAAAAGGAATTATGACCGCACACGACGGAACGTCTCTCGATAACGCGACCACACGCTAACCACCGACGATCCGCACATGTATGCAGTTCGTAATTCACTGAGCGTGCTGCTGGCTAGAAGCTACGGACACGCCGATGAAATGCATGCGGCATGGTAGGGGTGGCGGCGTGGGGGTGGGAGGAAGGCTATAGGCATCGCGGAGGCCGCGGTTGTGATGCTGTTGCCGCGACGGTTCTCGTACGTGTTTGCGCTTTCGCGGTGTGGTGACCGTTCGAAGCTAAGTCACCGGCGAAGATGGCGCGGAGGACGGTCAACGACGATGCGCCGCGAAGTGTTGCGCGGAGTAAACGAACGGTGAACCACTGTTTGACGGCGCTGCGGGAACGAGAGAGAAATACGGAGGAGAAATAATTTTCAGCGTCACGAGAGTACGTAGGTTGAGTGCAACGGGATAAAAGGTTATAAACGTGCTAAATGAACGACGAGTCTGTCGAACTATTATACAAAATAAGAGCTTTTGGGAGGTTCGTTGGTGAGACGATAAGAAACGATTCGAGACAAAAATGCAAGGCAGACGTTTCTAACCCTAATCTGTGACGTGATTTCAGACAGTGCTGTTTATAAGGTTACAAACTCCGAGCGAAGGAAATATGTGCAGACCTGTCATGGATGGCAGTGATCACAGTGACGAACGCGAAGACGAGAGCACGAGCACGAACCTAACCTCAAATTTCCTGACTCGCTATCTTTCCCTCGTCCATCTTTTTTACTGTAAGCACCCGCCATTTTTTCTTTTCGTAACTCTAACCACCTTCGACATTTCTACCAACAATTTCATCGTCCATTTTGTTTTTAATGTGATAAATACGAAATTCTCCAAAACAAAAATTTGATAGAAGTATAATAAATGTATTTTGATAAAACTTGACAAATTTATCAAAATTTCAACAGACCGAAGGTGTAACCAGTTAAAATAAACCTTCCATCGAGGAAATGCTTGGTTCGTGGTGAAATAAAGATGTTACACATTTCAGGTTTGAACGCTGACAAAGATCCCGAGACAAAGAGCTGTATCTGATCGCAAGGTTGATGCGTTATCTTCGTACGCGCCAAAAGCACCATGCATCAACGACGCCCGTATTCTCGAAACGATTAAACGATAAAAGTTGAATATCGAGACGAGAGAAAGAGAAAGAGAGAGAGGTAGCAAAGAGATGATTTCTAATTGTAAGTGAAATGGAATAACGGAGAATGAATAAGCTCTCGACGATACGGATTTGGATAACGAGTAACAAACTCCATGCGAATACGAGCTAAGCTTGGCTTCAGAAATCTCTTAAGTCTCGTGTACGTATACATTTATTGCTGCACGGTAAAATGAGCTAGGACGCATAGACGCGTCGTATTCGCAGGCTGTGTATAAATACATATGTACGCGCTACAATATATATACAACCGTCTGGGTTTTGTAACGACATCAATGCGCTCGCCGTTTCGTGAGTCGTAAAATCCTACCGCACTATACGTCAAAACGTGCGGGGTGCTTAGACGCATTCTAGCCGGCACACGTGCAAGTGTTTTGTACACTTTCCTCTCTCTCTCTCTGTCTCTTTGACTTCTCGAAAATGCTTCTACGGTACGTAACATTCCGAAACATTAACCGCGTTCGATTTTGTTTTATCGCTAGTATTTTGAGATCAAACTAGTGTTAGATTTAAGGAAAATGGGTTTATTCTTCTTCATGTTTTGTGAAGTTCATGAGTTATTAAATCCGCATGAAATTCAGGAATTATAGAACAAGTCAATGATTGATTAAGCAAGTGACATTACTTTATCCCTAGTTTTTTCAATAATAAGTAAAAGTAAAAGCTAATATAATTGACAACACGATGAGAATTGTTATTTAAGTACTCGATGACTTTCAGAGACATAGATTTCACCTAGATCTAGGTAACTTAAAAACGATATGTTTCGTAAAGACGGAATTGCACAGGGGTCTTTGTTCACATATTTTCATTCTTGTATAGTGAAAATGAAAAAATAAAATCTCAAGTCGTGACGAATCGAGGTAATTTCGTGAAGTGATGAAAAAGGGCTCTTTGGCGCTTCAGAGCAAAATGTCTTATATAACCGGGCTCTTTCTCTTTCCTATTTCTCTCTCTCCCTCCCTCTCTTCTCTCTCACGCCAAACAGAATTTTATGGATTCTCAGTAGCGTTGACAATGGCCGTATATTATACGAGCTTGTAACAACGCCAACCTCAAAGATCCCTCTTCTCTCGTTGGGTACTTACCAATGGATTATGGGTTACCTGATCTGTTCCACGTGCATATAACGATATATGAGAGCATTTACGCGATTAAATATAAATATCATTTTTTCCTGTCTCTCCCTTTCTCTGTCAAATCTTTTGAAATTCCTCTCGAACAAGATATACTACATGTCCACTATAACAACCGATACAACGAATCAAAACCATCACAATTTTACCAGAGATTGCACCTTTTCCATAATCTCGTAAATTATTTTTCTTACGATAATAAAAAAAGTTTTTTATGTTCGCAGACAGCCAGTTCTATAAATGTGAACCATTTCCTTCTTGACAATAACAACGAGCGTGTTCTGGACATAAATGTACAACCTATCCGGTATTATATATTTATGTATTGTCAAAAAATTCGTCTACGCCGTCACGTGTCGCTCGTTTTCGTAGCTCGTTACTACGTCGAACGTCGCAGCAACAACGACGACGACGAATTTCTTCGTCCAACTTATCTCGTCTCTTTCGTCGTAGCTTGTTCTCTGCGATAAACGACGAGGCGACTGTTTCACATACAGTCAACGTTGAATCTATATCTACCATCTCTTTCACTAACACCCGTACGCACCTTTGTGCCACTACGAGAATTCTCGTTTCATTCTCATATGTAGGTATCAGCGTTTATATATACGTTAATACATACGAATGCGAATACGTAGTTGTACGTCGATGAACGTTGGTGAGAGCCATTCGGGCGATGCGCGAGGATGAGTACGCGATCGTAAAATGCCGCCCCATCGCAGAGTGGATTCACCACGCAATGCTTCTCGTCAGCGAACCAAGCAGTCTGCAACGGCTGCCCAGAAATTCAACCCGTCTTTCGAATCCGGTCGTATATGTTTATATATTTTCATATTTATATACAAATATCTAGGTACATACCTACCGTTATACAATTTTTTTTACATTAATTTACCTAAGCATCTTCAAAAAAGAAAGAATTCATAAAGTTTATAAATATTTTTAAACAAGGATATACGTAATGTTAATGATTTGTTTTTTGTCAAATTCGCGTGGCAACTTAGAGAAACAATGTTTGATAATGTTAAAGATAAGATAGCGTTAAGTAATATTTGTTCATTTTTATTTGTAGATATTATATTGATAAATAGATTGAACACCGCGAGTACGCGATCGCAAAATGCTGCCCCATCGCAGAGTGGATTCACTACGCAATCCTTCTCGTCAGCGAATCAAGCAGTCTGCAACGGCTGCCTAGAAATTCAACCCGTCTTTCGAATCCGGTTATATGTGTTTATCAATTTTCATATTTATATACAAATATCTAGGTACATTCCTATCGTTATACTATTTTTTTTTACATTAGTTTACCTAAGCATCCTCAAAAAAGAAGAATTCATAAAGTTTATAAATATTTTTAAACAAGGATATACGTATTGGAAATGGGTTGAGAAATAATTGTAACTCAGATAGATGTTCAATTAACTATTTAACTTTATTAATAATGCGAGGCAAGGTCCATCTATTCTTGACAAAGATCTCTACGAGACTGACGACTTGTCGCATGAACTAAAGGAACAGTCGCTAAGCTAGAAAAGAAATTATAAACCCTTTGATATCTCTTTATACATATCTGACCACTATCGAATCGCCGGCCAATATTTATGTTTACACAGGCTCGTGTGTCGATTTGTTTTTGTACTCTAATCTATATATACGTAAATATATTTCTTACTCTAAATAATTATCATATATCCAATAGAACGTAATGTTAATGATTTATTTTTTGTCAAATTCGCGTGGCAATTTAGAGAAACAATGTTTGATAACATTAAAGATAAGATAGCGTTAAGTAATATTTATTTATTTTTTATTTGTAGATATTATATTGATAAATAGATTGAACACCACGAGGATAGGTATATAATAGTGTAGACCTTGGGAATCAGCCGATATATAGAACACCGCGGAGTCATAAAGAGATCATAAATCTTCCTTCTCTATCTTCATTTATAATTCACACTTTAACTCACAAGCCCAACAGATTTATACGATACTAACACCTTGAACGTCCTCTACTTCGATGCCTATCGTCAATATTTGAAACGAATGTGAATACAAATTAAATCTCTCGCTTTATTTATCACTGTACGAATCGTGCACGAAAAGTTAATGATTTTATTATTTATCTAAGAACAATTTAAGCTTCTAAAAGAATCGATATCGTTTAGAAAAGAGAGCAAGGAAAGAAACGACACGTTTCGTCTGGAGAACAATAATAACTTTTCTAAAATTATTTGTTACAGAAGGTGGAGGAACAATAAACGTTGGTGGAATTTCTCGCCACTGAATATTTTCGCACTGTACAAGTCGTTGGAAGGAGAGAGCGAGGGATAGCCGGGATTCGTTATTTCGAAAAGATAGTCCGGTCGTTTAATTCCGAAAGATTCTGTCAGACTGGATGGATTCGATAAGGAGGGAACAGGCTCGAATACACGAAATGCAGATCGTTAGCTGTAAGATTGGAGAGGGAAACTGGAAGAGGTGTTGTCCCGTGGGTTATGCGAGGGTGAGGGGTGTACGGGCCCAAGTGTCGTTCAGCAAGATTATCGTCGGTGTAATAAAAGCCGTATCCACTCTTCTTCGACTCGAACGTTCATCGATCTGTCTGTGACCTCGAAGGACCGACTATATATAAATATATTCAATGTAGATATGCACATTCTCACGAATTACACGCATTCTCGTATAATATTCGAGATGAGCCTGCAAAAATTCTTCAACAGATTAGAAGTATACGACACAGTTTGTGAGATCTGAAAAAACTCTGGAATAACATTATTCTCATGTTGTCTCTAATGTATAGAATAATAATGATAAGAAGTCTCCAAATGAAAAGTCTCCAAAGTTAGCATAAGATATTCATGCAAATTATTTTATTGGTAAGCTACTTTAAATTGTTCCTTTGAAAAATCTCTCCTACAAACAAAAATTCAAAGAAACAAAATGAATCTTTTTCTGATTTATAGAAAAGTCAAAAGACTCGATGTTTCGATCAAACTTTTCGAGATCCATTGTGATAATTTATGATTTTAAGAGTTATCTCATTTCAAATGGAATAAACAGGTGGAGTGCGATACGACGGATGTTGCGAACCAGGACTATAAATTATTTCGGAGTTTTAGAGCGTAGCCGTTTTCCATTGGTAGGATAGTTCGACAGTCGTTATTGATATGAATTCATGTCGTGTATCGAAGATATGGCTTATACAGGCTGAGCAACTGCACACAACCGGTTAGTTTATTCACCGTGAGGAGATACTTTCTCACCTCTCCTTCTCGCAATTCGAGAGTCTGGTTGTTCAATTAATAATTCTCTCTTTCTCTTTTGCATACAACTTGTAAATTTACAAATTTATGTAATTGTAAGGTTTGTGAATTTATGAGATTTCTGAATTTTCTCTATAGCTGGCTAGGACACAATTAAATATATCAATCAATCTCTCTGTCTCCTCGCCAGTCATCTTTATTTCGCTCTATATATATAGTACATGCGCTATATAAGATCGTCAAAACACTATAACATGATCTAGAAATTATCCTCGAAATGTCCGGAATGTCTAACGAAGCAACGAATAAACTTGCATCGCGAATATTTTCTTCACGATTATAGCCCTCGTCGAGTCGACCTCGTTCACTTCTGCAGCAAAACAGTTTTCGAACGAACTTCGATTCGACGTTCGAGATCGTCAATCCACGTCATTCGTATCACCGACTCTCTCGCTCGATAATAATCATTAATTATTTCCGACATTGTGTTCTATCAAAAGTCTTATTTATTGAAAATTATTAGTGAACTAGCGAGCCCTTCTGTTCTTTCGAAAGCTACGTATTCTTTTGTTTGCATTTTTTATCGTTTTATTTTCTTTCCGTACGTTACGTCGCGGTTAATTTGCAATAAGCTACCGGTACACGTTCCCATATGTGTCTTTCACACCGTCTTCACTTCCTCTCCCCCTCTGCCCCCCCCTCTCTCTCTCTCTCTCTCACCCCTTCCTCTCTTATGATACATACAAATGTATATTCACAAGATGTTGAGAAAATGGGTAAGCCACGCATGATATTATATGGACTCAACTCCAATGCCAGGTTTTAACATAAGTACCGAGTCTATAATATATTATAAAGCCTGCACTTCGTTCAGCGCACGACGCGAATCCTATACAAATTTTCCGACACTGGTGTAACATGAGTGTATTAGCGTCGAGTCTTATTTGTGAATTCTTCACAGCGGGCGCTGGCCTGTTGATGAGCCTATTAAAATATATGTGCCGTCGATTCTCGAGTGGCAAATTTATATACGTATATGTATATGTATATATATATATATATATCGCGAAGGCGTGATATAGATACATATACACAAAGGAGAACAGCAGGATAAATGGGTCACTTAAGAAACCGATATCTCAATTGCCTATAGTTTTAAACAGTTATAAACTATATTACATTTTATCTGGGTACAAAATATAAAAATTAAATCTTATTAAGCGTTTGATCGGTGAGAAAATAAGATCGTGATTATAGTTCAATACCCTGTGGTAAGAGCCACCGGCTCAGCCTGAACCACTCGAGTATCGGTCGAGAAACGAGTGTGGTTCGATCCTGCAACGCGGTCCGTCCACGCAGTCCCTCCCCTGATTATAATATATATATATATATATATATATATATATATATATATACATGTACGTATACATATATCTATAGATATATAGTCGTATAATATACATACCTGCTGCATTCACGCACACACATAAATACGAGATATGCAAAGATATCGGTCTGAATCTTATGTATATATATAGATAGCTGTCCAACGATCCTCGTTCCCTGTTGGCTCCAATGCGCGCCGGTTCGAGGAATTTTCATCGAAGTTCTTCAAGCCCCGAAGACTTGGAATCATCGATACAGTCGGTTTGCATATGCGAGAGTCTACTTGGAGTTTGACGAGAATCTCATACTCGGTGTGTTCACCACAGTCGTGCATTCACGAGGCCGATCGTATGCGATTTCACCGCATCTCTTTTCTCCTCGTCTTTGGCGAAAGACACGACAGTTTACACGATATGTAATGCTTCTACCAGATGACACGTGAAACGCTTTTTTCTCACTGGATTTATATTCTTGTCCGTTTATTGTCGAATATAATTTGGAGATGACAGAGTTTTTAATCGATCGATTTTAACCGATTTTTAAGTGGGTAAATTGTTATTTCGACTTTATGGGGGTTTCTTACTAAAGTTTTTGAGATATCGGCCAAAATAACATCATAATTTTTTTCAGCGACAAATTTCCGATTCGATAATACCACAACAAAGTCGTTTTGGAGGAAAAGAAATTTTGATCTCCAGCAAGGGTCGATACATTCCTGATTTTTGTTCGAGACTTTGGGGATTGGGGCGGGTCAAAATTTCTTTTCGTCCAAAAAGACTTTGTTGGGGGATTACGGAATCGGAAATTTGTCGCTGATGAATATTATGACCTTATTTTGACCGATATCTCAAAAACTCTGAGAGAAAAACGCAAAAAAAACGAAATAAGGGTTTACCCACTTAAGGTCGATAAATTCTGAAAATTCAAAAACGAAACTATGATTTTCTTGTTGTATGGGAAATTTTCGACAGGCATAGGCTCCTAGACCTTGAGAAACGATTAAAATTCGCCGGAATGCAATATGGCTAATTTTGGTAATTATCGCGAAACCTCGAAAAATCGACATTATATTATGTTTTAAGATAATGAGAGAAAGGAAATGTGCACAAGAGAATCGCGGCTCAGTCGCTTTAGCCTGGAAGGCCCCATATATACACATGCGCTTTCATAAAGTAGAAGCCATAAAAGAGCTGTGGGTCGAGTTTTACGAAAGTACACTATAGAATGTACCATATGATTAGTATATCTATATCTGGATGTACTAAGGCGTACGTCGTACGAAAAATCTTGAATATATATATATATATAATCGAAGTACAGTGGATCGGGAGAAACGTGGATTACGAGAAAAAGGACGGATCAACCGCGGTGAGCGCAGAATGCCCGCTGGGACCGAGAATTTGCAGAGAGTCGAAGGTAGGAAAGAGAGCGAGAGAACGAACGAACGAACGAACGAAGCAATAACCGCCCGAGACTTTACGATAAAACTTGGTTTACTACCCGCTTACAGTCCTTACCTTTGACCGACGAAACTCCTTTTCTCTTCCACAGTTCCACCCCTCACTGCTCTCTCGCTCTTCGTTACCGTCTCCTTCTCACACGTACACGCCACTAGGCTTTCGGTAACTGCACTGTCTGTCGCGACCCTGATGCGAGTCTGTCCAGACTTCGCGTTCCTTGCGGCGTCGGGAAGTCGTCTCCACGCGCGGCATTCTCCTCACCCAAATTGCGGAGTACGCTTCAGGCTCCTGAGAGATATATAGTCGTTTTATATAGAAGTGCATATCGCCCATGTACACTCTTTCGCCTCGTGAAATAACAGAGAACGCCCTATGTAACTTGGAGCAACGGACGGGGAGAACGTTCGAGTGAGAGAAAGAGAGAGCGCTTCAATGTTACGAGTTGTATTCCCTCTTTCTTATTTTCATAAATATACGTCCATAATTTTCATAATTATTTATCATTACCTTTGCCATCTATCCTCCATTTATTTCAATGTGTTTTGTTTTCTTTCGAGATGTAATAACGTCTTCATTTTTTAAAAAAACTGATTACCTATCCGTGTAAACGCTTGACTGATTTTCACGGATAGGAGCGTTTGGTACTTTTTCTTAAAATAAACAAAAAAATAAACGAACTGCACGAGTGCGAGGATGTCCGATTAGAATTCACGAACGAGATTAAAAAACTTACCGATACGCAGGAACGATCGTATCTTTCTTTCGCTTCTCTCAATCTCTTTCGCATCGCGGTGTTGCGGTGCCGCGTGAATCTCGTCGAAGAAATTGCGCACCTCTCTTGCGCGCCACCGCATCGACGGAAGATCCGATCTCCGCGACGTGAGAGCCACTTTTTATTTTTATTACTTTTTCCGTCTCTTTCTTATTGCCCCCTCACGCTAGATCGAACAGGAGTCTCTCGTTTCGAAGACCCGTATTAAATACATAGTACCTGTCTCGCGATCCGCGAGAGATGACGAACTATAAGAAACTTCCAAGTAATAAAATCGATAGTACTACGCGCATATTGCCGCAGGTATACGATGTAACACATGCTAGACTTCCTTACGCACTACTTAATACCGATATCGATGTTAAGATCGGCCCATTTTAAGTTTACGATGGAAATATTGTCGATCTTAGAATCAAGATGTGACAAAGAAAACGAATCGCTTGCATCGGTATTAATCAATTAGCCATAGAATAAAATTGGGAATCTTGTTTCTTCCTCTTAAAATCGTAAAACTTTGACGGTAAACTTTTTTTTGCGTTTAACTTCGTCGATTGATTTCCATCGATAAATTAAAATGGCTCACGCGGTATATGCATTTACTTATATATAAAGTATCGATATTAAAAGACAGTAAAGCGTACACGGACCTTGCGTATTGTCGAGTACGTTGAGTTCTGTTTACAGGATGTTAACCCGCATCATACGTTTCGTCGTTTTATTTTCTTATTTTCTAATATATCTCGCTGCACCCTGTAACTTTTCTAATTGCACCGGCAACGTTCTGAGGCGCGACGGAAGTGAGCAACTAGAGACGTGTACGCTACATTTTCTCTCGGTACTTCTTTTTTCTTTAATACATAGATGTGTAGATATGTTTTCTTCTCAACCTCAACGCAAAATGCTTGAAGCGCACGCGAGAAATGGGAGAGGATGAATGCTAGAAACGAGCCGTCGCGGAGAATATCTTCCAATGTCACTAACTTTTAGCAACCGGATGAATTTCAACGTAGGTATAAATACTATTTAGTAAACAGGTGTTTCCTACACGTAGTCGTCATAGTACGAAAATGGCGAAAAAAAGTTTACACGAAGGAAGAAATTGATGTGACGTGAATCGAGACTCGGAAGAAATTTGGAGATTTTCATTCGGATTTTTTAACTGTAAATAATCTTCTGTTTCGCGCCAATTTCATTTCATACGTTGTTTATAAAGTGATTGTTAATTTGCCGTAAGAAATTCTGTTGAAAAACTTTTGAAAATTGAACCGCCATGTATAAACCATCGAGAACCAAAATCTTGTACGGCGATGGGACAGTGACCTGCCGAGTTGGACTGGAACGCCCCATATATACATATACACAGTCGTATGTACGGTGTATACGATCCTCGATGACGTGCTTTATCTTTATGTTCGAAGTCGAGACGATTTTCATGCCGGCAAAAGTTTACCCATGCGCACTACGGAGGTCCGTGCACGGCTCACATTTATCTTATACCGCATTAGCTCGAAAGAATGACGGCAGTGTAATACTATATAGGCGTCGACTAATATAAATATGAATATACATACTTAGGAGGAATAAATGGCGGACGCGTAAACTGAACACGTTGATCCGCGCGAGTCAAAGTTCAATAAACGTCCAATTACCTCGGCGCTCCGATCAGCCACGGTCTCAAGAGATGCTGAAAGAGCACGGAGTAACATAAATCACGATTTTAATGAGAAGTTTCTAAAATTTCGATGACACAGGTAAACATTTGAAGGAAGTATCCAATGTCATGAACATACGCACGCGCGCAAATATACGCGCAGACGGGCGCATGTCTACCCTCACGCGCATGCGCAAGCCTAAATTCTCGTCCATGCGCATGCGCACGCGCGCAAGGATGCGCACGCGCGCAAGGATGCGCATACGCGCGCGTACAAGGATGCGCATGCGTGCGTGTAAGGATGCGCATGCGCGCGTAGATATGCGCAGACAGGTGCACGCCCACACATACGCGCATACGCAAGCGCACACTCTCGTTCATGCGCATGCGCGTGAGCACAAGGACGTGCGTGCGCACACAGTCCTACACTTATATCCTGCGTAACGGGTGTATATACATATGTATCGATGAATATACGAATGAAACCAGTTTCACATGGTAGGACCGAGTGCCGACACTTCTTCGGCTTGCGCAACTCTTTTAAATTATATAGATTCACCGATCCAACCACTTCTCTCGAGTGCATGTATCTCGATCCTTTCCACGTGTACATGCCCTTTCGCGAGGTTTCCACGACGTCCTATCGCGAACCGCACGTCTAACTAATTTACTGCTTTAGTTTTATTCCTCTATTTCTTCGTTCCTTGTGTATGTGTGTGTGTGTTTTCTTTCTTTTTTCTGGATCTTTTTTTTTTCATCGTGCGCGCATCTGCATCATTAATGCTCGTCACGCACGAGATAAGGACTGGACATCACTCACCCGACGATTATTTTTCGATATTTTTTAACTCCCGCCCCGTCGGCAAGCTCGCCGTAAATATGCATAATGCCTCGGCGAATCGTAATTTTCGCACACCGTAAACAAAACGCGTTGCTTTATTGTCGTACTTCATACGATCATAATTAATAATAAAAACGATAGGCAAATAGGTATTAATGAGGAAAACAGTAATATTATTGTTGTTGTTTTTTGTTTTCGTACCTACGAGGTGGATTAAAATTCAAGGAATAACCTTTTTTTCGATGGAGAAGAGAGAAACGTGGTACGATCAACGTACGTGAATAGCGTGGTTTCGTTTCATGCGCGTTGCGTATCGTCTGTCTGAAACCGCGCAAAACGCTTCCCTCGTCTTACAACGTGCATCGGCACACGGAGCCAGGCTATATCTACATATACCGAGTGCGTAGCGTACAAACTCCGTCAAGTTTTCGCGACCAATCCGGTTCTTTTGCAATCTCCTCGCTGGAGAAAACAGTTTACGGACGCGTATAAGGACGTAAACCTATATATGTAGATTAAGTTCGGGTATTGTGGCACTCATAAGCATTTTCGGCAATAAAAAATCAACTATATATATATATATAATATAATATAATATAATATAACATAAAATGATATAACATAACATAATATAAAATAATATAAAATAATATAATATAATATAATATAATATATAATATAATATAACATAATATAATATAATATAACATGATATAATATATAATATAACGTAATATAATATAATATATTATAATACAATATTATATTATATATTATATGATATTATATGATATATACAACTATATATATATCTACTTTGCACTTTGCAATATGACTATGTGCATGAAGATATGCGGCTACATATATGCGCATGTAAATGTATTAGGTGCGCAACTAAGTTCTCGCTGTTTTTTTCTTAAAAGTAGAATTTTATTCTACAAAAAAATATACATACAAACTATTCGAAGTATTTC
>JAPYZT010005594.1:0-12549 GCA_030522965.1 Tryphoninae sp. A BG-2022a
TTCAATGTCCAGTATGAGAGGCGTGAGGAAAGGAGAAATAAAATTCGCACACTTCGATCAACGTTTTAATTATCACAGGTTTTCTTTTTATTAATTAACCACTCCAACGGGCGGTATACGAATTCTTAAAACCTTTATTAAAAACCACTGTGACTAAAACTATCAGACTTTTCGTTTCTTCCTTTAATACAGAACAAAAGCTTTATTCTCTTTGAACAGCACACGTGTGCTCAACTAGACGCCCAAACGGAGAAGAAGGATGATGGCAACGAGAGAGAACTCGTTGCCGCTCCTGCTGCCTTCTCATTGGCTGGCCGCCCTCGGCCAGTCAGCGCTTTCACTTTCTCTTGCCAACGATTCCTATCGCCCCTGGCGACTCGATGACTTAAAGCCAAATCTCCCTCAAACTACTTCAACAATATCATCTCATGAGAACGGACGCGATTTAAGACACTTTTTCTAATGTAGGAATATCGTTAAGGGTTTCCTTGTCATTAATAATAACAAACTGCAGTAGTGAAGGCTCCTTTTCTAATTGTAAGTTGAACAGAATTAAAAACGAATTTAGGAGTACTATGCTTCAAGAAAAATTAAATGGCTTATCATTGATGAGTATCGAAAGTGACATTCTCAAAGGAATTGACTTTGAGGAAGTAATTGATGATTTGGCATATCAAAAATCAAGAAAAAAGTTACTATTGTCAATGTAGACTTTATTCAGTTTGTTGTTTTAGACTTGTCTTCTTAATATTAAGTCTGTTTTTAGTGTTGCTTTCCAATGTTCTTTGATTTTCATAGAAAAATAGTTCGTTTCTTTATTTTGAAATATCTTCGTTTGTTTGAGCGAGGATCTGGTCAGTGGATAAAGGGGGCGAGAAACAATAAGAAACACGGCACTCAGAACTGGTCGTCTCGACCATTGTCGCCTGCCATTTTTTCTCTTTATTATCGACGTCTAAGAATGTACAAATTAGGCGAATACACTATAGAACGGACTAACGGAGAGCCGATCAGCACCAAGCATTTACTTAAACGCGAGCATAGTCAAGAGTTATCCTTTTCGTAGCGCTAATTCAATATACTACTCCACATGTGATACAGAGAAGAACAGAAGGTTTGCGCGGCTCAAAATACAGTACAACAATATAGATGCGAGAAGCCGCTATACGCTTGGTCACTTCACTAGTTCATTATTTATCTTATACGTCAAATTTGAGCAGGCACAATAGGTCACACTTCGAGCGAATCGCAAATGACCATACAGAGATGATCGAAAAACTATGTAGAGATCGATGGTCCGTGATAAGCGATGGTCTAAATAAGCGAAAGAAAACTTGATGCCGGTTAAGACGCGCGATGGCAAGAAACGTTCTCGATGTAACTAGTTGTCCTTAAACTAATTCCGAACACCGAGCCGACATGAGCGTTTCGTAGCGGCTTGTATCGAGCGACGCTCACTCCTCTATCGATTACGAGTCTAAATCGAGCGCCGCAAACTTAAACATAATTTCGGTGTCGCCGAAACCCCGTTTTTTACCCTGTACCTAATATTTAACTTTAAGAAGGCCAAAAACTTAAAAATAAAGTTAAAACAAAGACGCAAAGAAAGAAAAAAATTAAAAATTAAAGAAATTATAAAATTATAAAATAAAATAAATATAAAGAGCTACATAAACACTCCCTGCGCCCAAGTCGTTAGTTCCGGGTAACGCTAAAGGAGAGTTATATATCATGAAATCCTTAAACTTCTTTTAATTTTTAGTACAATAATGAGTAATGGTGTAAGGGAAATAACCGTCCTATTAATTGAGTTGAGACGTGCCAGTAACTTTCGTGAAGGAGCCCCCAAAACCAAATGTACTAAGGGCCACCATATAAATAAAGACGGCCCTGCATAGACTTAAGGCATCCTGTAGTTTGGGGTAAAAAAATGGAGGATACGCAAATATGCAAATATTATTGCATTACCGTGCGATAGAAATATTTGCATACGCCCATACAGTCTCGGCACTTAACGCAAAATAGTAGATGATTAAATTAACTTTGTAAGTCCGAAATAAAATAATGTTCGAAGATTCATACTGAATATAAATGTATAGAAAATTCCCAATGCGATGTTGTGTGCTACATTGCTCTACAAATATGACTATGAATATTGCTGAAAGGTCTACGCCTTATTTGTAATAGTAGTATTTATTTCCACTTGTATGCCCTTTGGAACTTTTACACCCTCCTCTCTTTATCTTCCCCATATTTACATTTTAACATTTTGACCTTTTCTTATATTAATCTATTACTTTTTCTGCTCGTTGTTCTAGTATTTTTCTCGTTCCCTCTCTTCTTCTTTTTTATTGGCTATTTTTTCGAACTGTCTCACCACCTCACGCATTTCCTCAATGAATTCCTTTCCTTCCAGTGCCTTGGCCCATCCCGTTGGTTCCGTGTCCTGTTGTTGTTCCATCCACCGTTGGTATCTCTTCAACACTTCCTCCTCCATCTGTCTTCCCACCTCCTCATATTCCCATATGTGTTTCAGTGTCTCTTCCTCTTTCTTACACACTCTGCATTTCCTATTCCGGAATGCTTTATCTTTTTCCCTTCCTATACTTCCACATCTCATTTTTGCCCATATTTCGTTGAGTTCACCCCTCGTCGTTTCTTTCGTTCAATACTCCTCCAATCCCACTTCTTTTTTCCTATCCTTGTATTCCGGGCAGTACTTGGATTTCTCTATTTTCTTCCAGTTCCCCCGTATTTCCTGGTCCGTCATGATTTGCTGTGCTCTTCCTGCCTTTTTCTCCCATTCTTTTGCGTTGCTCCTTCTTAACGTGTCTCCTATTTGGCCTTCTCCCGCTTCGTTCATTGCCTCTTCCACTTTACTCCCCCACTTAGTCCGCCGCCCTCTTTCCCATCACTACTTGTACTCCCTTGCATCCTGTCTCCATTTTCCAGATGTATTCCGGTGTATTTCTCCGCAGTCCCATCGCCATCTTGGTGTATCTTGCCTGCATCCTTTCTATTCCCTCTCTTCTTTCCATCCCCACACCTCCACTCCGTACAGCAGTTCACTTCTCGCTAGCGTTTCCGTTATTCTTAATCTCTCTCTCAGATTGTTTATTCTCGCCCTCTTTGCTATTCCCCATGCCGCGTTTATCGCATTTCTTGCCTTCCCCTCCACCAACTTGGTGTGCTTTTAGAAGGTGTCGTTCGCCGAGAACCATTCTCCTAGCTACTTGTATTCCGTCGCCACCTCTATTCTTTTTCCGTTGATCTCCCACCCTTTCTCTTTCTTTTTCCGGCCCCCCTTTCTAAATATCAAGACTTTTGTTTTTTCCGTGTTCGCCTCGAGCTTATTCCTTTTCACGTATCTCTCCAACATTCCTAGCATTCCTCTTAGTTCCTCTCCCGTGTCTGCTACCAATACGACGTCATCGGCGAATTTCAGTGCATAGATCCCCCCCCCCCTCTATTACTGTTCCTCCTTCCTTCCTCCTTTTCCACTCCTGTTCCACGTCTTCGATGTATCAGTTGAAAAGCGTCGAGCTCAGTGCACATCCCTGTCTCACTCCTCTCGTCGTTTTGAATTTCCTCGATATGCTCTTTCCCGTTATTATTTCATTAACATATGTGTTTCCTTATATATTTCTTTTATCATTTATAATAATGTATCCTTTACCCCTGCCTGTATTAGCTTCCTCACCATAATCTCCCTGTCTACCGAGTCGAAAGCCGCTCTGAGGTCGACGAATACTGCGTACAATTATCCTCCTTTCCTGTTCATGCTGTTATTTATTAAGGCGTTAAGCACGAAGACGTGGTCCCTTGTTTCCCTCCCTCGTTTGAATCCGGCCTGCCCTTCCTTTACCAGTTTTTCGCTTTCGATCATTTGTCTCAGTCTTATTCACTATGCCCCTCATGATTTTATATCCTACATCCATTAACGTTATCCCC
Organism: Tryphoninae sp. A BG-2022a; assembly: GCA_030522965.1. NCBI lineage: Eukaryota > Metazoa > Arthropoda > Insecta > Hymenoptera > Ichneumonidae > Tryphoninae sp. A BG-2022a. Next base: position 3,952 of record JAPYZT010005594.1, read on the forward strand.
CTGTAGTTCCTTGCATACGTTGTGTCTCCTGCATTGTGTATTGGGTATATCCTCCCTGTTTTCCACCCCCTCGCCAGTTCTCCGTTCTTCCAAAGTCCTTTCATTATTTCACCTAACTCTTTCCTCCCTTCCTTCGGTAGCCATTTGAAGAGCTCCGCTACTTCCCTTTCTTCATTTTATTCAGCACCTCTTCCACTTCTCCCTGTTCTATGTCTCTATTCGCCTCTTCCTCTATCAGTCTGTCCCTGTCGTTGATCTCGTTATTCCTTGCGCCTCTTCTTCCCTGCCTTCTTTCCTCCCTTTCAGCTATTTCTGTTTCCTCTTCGCTTGCTCCTCTTCCAAGTAATTCTTTAAAGTGGTTAACCCATTCATCCTCCGTTATTATTGTATTGGTCCTTCCTCTTTTCCTTGCCCTGAATGGTCTCAGTGCTCTCCATAGTTCTGTCATGTTCCTGCTTTCGTTCACTGCCTCCCATTTCCCTTTTCACCCTTCCTCTCTTTCTTCCTTTTTTATTCGTTTCAGGTCACTTCTTGCCTCCCTCAGCCTCCCTCTTTCTTCCTCCCCTGGTTTCTCCAAGTATTCTTTCAATCTCTTCCAACACTATCCCCCTTTGCTCTCTGAATCTTTTGCTTGGTCTTTTCCTGTCTGTGTTTTCATTCCCTACCCATTTATACATTCCTATACTCTCCGCCGCTTCCCTTATGGTCTCCGCCAGGTTGTCTCATCTGTCCCTTGCCTCTTGCTTCCTTCCCCTTATTTGTATTTAATCGCAAAAATCTAAATGTGTATACACTTGGAACCTTAAATTTGCTATAATAAAATAGCATTCAAAAATAGTTGCGCATGGCAGGATAGTGAAAATTAATTGTGGATACTCGAAGATTGATCAAGGTGTAACTATTATTTATTGTGCTAATTGTAAGCTGTCAGGGGTACAGACCTCGCATGTGGACTTAAGGTTAAGACGTGGGTAAATATTCGAGGCAATTGGGATGACAGAAGTTGAAGGGTCCAAAACAAAATGTGACGCACTATTGTTAACAATTAATAAAAATAACAATACTTTATTAACCTTATACACTGCACGTGCATAATGGCTGCCGCCCGTTCACGCGAACGTAGCGGATGCATATTGTCTGTAGGAATAAGCCAATTTGTTACCGTAAAGTTCGTGTTGATAAATTGCCACAACCAAGAAGAAGTATCAAAGAAAGAAAGCCGATCATAAATCGTCTTATTGTTACATTCACTGAATCTAACGAAGATTGCTGCCGTATTTAAATGCCGAAGTAAATGTATTAAAATATAATAAAAGAACTTGGAAGCGTGCTAATCAGAAGTACCTTCCCGGTAGATCTGGACAAGATGGCGAAAATCCATGTTGTTCGATGGGGGAATATATCAGCAGTACCTATGCTGGAGTACCGCGGAGACCAAGCGAGTACCGGCGGAGATTGAGGACTCTCCTTACCTCTTGCATGAACTCCCGGCACGATGAACTTTCCTGAACATAAGCAAATATACCCAATAATTTGGAAAACGGTGGAATTTCCAAGCATATCGATCACTCAAGCAAGTTAAGTGGGAACAAATTAATTTGGAACGATGTGGAAAGAAAGAACGGCGGCAAGAGGGGGAGTGGAGTGGAGGGAATCTATACCTGGGTAAGGATATCGCTAGAAGTGACAATTATTGTATATCTGTCGTTACAGTAAGAGGATGGCTGAATGGCTAAATTTTCTCAGGCATTGCATATTCTCAAACATTATCGGATTTAATTTTTTAATCTGAATTGAGACGAGTCGATGTTTCGAAAATATTGAATAATAAGAAAATAGTTGGATAAAAAAATAATTGGAATTTACAGTGTGTGGGAAGGAAATTTTAGCAGATGTTTCCTTTTCTCGTGATAATACGGATCAAATCATGATCCCGGCCAATCCGAAAAATTATACAAACCGAAGGCGCGGCTGCTTGGAAAAAATAATTGCCTCAATGGAGAAATCAGCGTACTTATATGAAACGCCGATGTATAATTTCGAAACTAATTTTTCACCCTCACATTTGGGCATGTGACTACAACTTTTATATATTACGACTTTTACATATAACTATAATTTTTACATATAATTACAATTTTTATATATAACGATGTGGTGGTGTAAAAATCTTTGTTGAAATTATATATCGGCATTTTATATACATAGGTAAGTACGTTGATTTCCCCATTGAGGGGGTAATTACTTTTTCCAGACAGCCGCACACTCATTTTTTATAATTTTTCAATTAACCGGGGCCAGGACTTGATCCGTATCATCACGACGCAAAGAAAATAAATAATTCGAACAATTCTAACATCTGCTCAAATTTCATTCAGCAATTCTACGCACTAAAAATATCAGATAGTTTCTTGTAAGCACGTCACCAAGTCCTCTACATCTTTTCCGCAACTTTACAATTTTTTTCCAACTTCCTCACTATAATTAAACCCGGTTCCTGCGATTACATTGCACAAGACAGCTAATTTCAAACTTACACTTTTTTGTGTTGACAACTTTAATAAAAGATACGGCACTTCGCGTAATAGTCATATTTAATTTGAATGGGTCCTCACACCCGGACAAGTATCCAAACCCTGCCAAATATGAACGGTAACGGGTTCGTTCATACCACGGTACAATGAAATCAATCGATTGTTACGTACGAGTTTCCGTCGTAATACGTTTAGAAATTTTGGTTATTGTTATTATTTAAAATCGAGTTGTCAGGGGACTCGACTCGTGGATTCCGTCCGTTTCGAAGCGACGTAACGCACCTCACCTTTTTTCCGTCTGTATATGTGTGTGTGTCGTTGATCTGCTGACGTAGGCGGATGGGTCGGTGAGTCGTGATAAGTTCCGTCAGATGGTGGCGAGCTTTTTATTTCATACACTGACACAGAGCGATCGTAGTGGCTTACATAGACGCACTCGTATTCGACGCTGTCACTACGATGTCGCGGTTTCGATGGGTCGGCAAAGGGCGAGCGTGTTCGGAATGCGATACAACTCGCCGGGTTCTTTAAACTGTTGCTTACTAGGGATGGGAGGTCGTTCCACCGCGAGGTTAGATATCTTTGTGGAAAATGTTAACCACGCAGTTTCCAGAGTTTGGTTTGTGAGTTCCACGTTGCTTTGGAATTCGATGGCCGCGGATACATTGGCCGGGTGGTTCGATCCGTCACACGATAAACATTAAAGGCATTAAAATTCTCTCGGTTATATTTCTTGACCAACTGTACAACAGTGGCAAAAATGTCGGTTACTCCTTCACTCGAATGAGGCGGAATGATTAGTAATGTCATTACGATTCTTTGTTAATATCTATAACGATTTATGAACATCCGTTTAAATCAATGCGATAAGTCAAACACATGGCTGAGCGGTGTTTCGGCACCCAACGTCTATTGCGTATAAGCAATAAATCGCCATAATCATTAACGACCAATGGAAATTATATGTTTTAATGATTCCATTCTTTTCAAATCTTCTAGTCACCGATGTTCTCAACCTTTATTATGAAAACAACGAGAGTTAAGCGGTTATAAATTCAGATTTTAGTTTTCACTTTATACTCATGTGTGAAGTTCTTTGATGATTTGTAAAGAGGGAAAAGCGGGATAACAAATCATACCATCGTTGCTATTTTGATTACCCACCGATGCAAATGCCAAAGATCGAAGAAAATATTAAGGTGCAAATACTTAAAACATTATAAGTTGCTAGGAAATGACGTTAAGAAAATACACGAAACATCTGAATCTGGGAGACAATTTAATCGAACAGCTCGAATGTTACCAATGAGTTTAGTCGACAAGTTTTTTCGCTTAATAATTGTGTAGATAATTTTCACAAGTCTTGAGCGAATTCTTAAAATTCCGACATAGATCTTTTTATCATCGCCGTAAAGCTTCCACCATAATGAGACACGTGTGAATGTAATAACGTCGGTTTTATGCAATACGATGTGATTATTAATTAGGATTACCTCCATTGTTCCTATGTAGCGTAGTCTGCTTATATGGCCCCATCCTTATAAGACTATGAAAAATGCCTTTCAGCGCCCCTATGTCATCTGCACCGTTATGCCGATTGAGCATTCAAAGATCGGATTTTGATTTTGCATGCAGTTTTAACATAAAAATAAAGCCTCGAACGTGTAAGTCATTAGCTGTTACGTCGCTGACAGTGCAACATTAATATTTCCATCGGCAACGTTAAGAGATCAATATACGAAGGCCGTCTGAAAAGTTTCCGACCGCACACATGAAGATGGTAGGACTCGTCTACAATAGCTAGGGAATGTGTTTATCCATCTCTTAAAAGGTACCCACCAAAATTGTAGACAGTCTGGATGCCCAGTTGTTGTTAGACAATCGTTGTTTAGCCCTAGAAGCCTAATATATTTTAGAGGTAAATAAAGCGCACGCGCAATGTATAAGTACGCCTCGCAGACGTCAATTAAGATTTTACGATAAAATCCGCCAAATTCATCAAATGATCCTAGTCTACGATCTTCGAATCAAAGTGAGAGAGATAGCAGAGACTACGAAAATGTCCAAAGAACGTGTTTGTCGCGTATTGAATGAAGGTTTAGGCATGAAAAAAATATCTGCGCGTTGAGTGTCACATTAGACTAAAAACGTGTTCGCTGTTAAAACAGTGGAGTGCCAAGGGACAATCTGCTCTAAAAAAAGCAAAAAGTGCTTTTTCGGCCGGATAAGTGATGGCGATAGTTTTTTTGAATAGTCATGGAGTTTAACGGTCAAATAAAACGGCCCGATCTGCACAGCAAAAATTTTGTTTCACCAAGGTAATGGGCCAGAGATTTTCGTTAAATGAAAAGGCCTGTCAGCTTTGTAAACAATTATTTTGCAGGGAAAGACGTCGAGGCCTATTTGAACCGGTTAAAAAGATGAGGAAATCGCTGGGAGAAGTGTATAGACCCGAAAGGAGACTATGTAGAAGAATAAAAATAAATTTAATAAAAACATGTCTTGTATCTTGGCTAGGTCCAAAAATTTGCCAACCAGCCTCGTATACTCAGCGAGCATAAGAGATATAAACACGTCGAAAATCATCGGCGGGTTTGATCTCGAGTTTACGGGCTGTATAATAATTCTTTCATTACATCCGTTTCCTCATCGACGAATAACAATACGTGACTATGTGTATTGTCCCTGTTTTAGGATGGGACCTTCAGCCTCGCAGACTTTCTGGATGCGTTCAGCGAACATGAAGTACAAAGGATTCTTCGAGCTTACGGAAACAGTGTAACCGTAGATATTAATTGCGCAGAAGTGGGCGAATGGTCAACTTCTCGTATTTCAAAGGAGGCTTGTACCAGGTATGTTTTTCATATTGTTGTGGAGAGGCTGCTTAAAATATTGTCAACTTTTTTTCTTTAAATACTTTTAAGACGATAAGACAGGTTTCAATGGTCGAAGACTCGTCCAGATTTGAATCGTCATTGTGAACGAACGAATAAAATATATGATGTTTTTGTTCTTATAAGAGTTCTTTAATGCACTCTTCATGGGTAAAAGAATCTTCGAACGTTGTAAAAATATGAATATTCTAATGAGAGATATCAATATCTCCATTTTCACCGGTTCAAACCTTTCTGGTTCCCTCGAGACGGCCCAAGCGTGATATCTTCATTAACACATTCCTGAGTTGGGATATTCGGAAATGTTCGTACACCTCAAGATGTTTTTTCACAGATCTTGCCGCGTAAGACTGAATCCTGACCATGTTCTTACTGCCGGCGTTCCTGCAATTGCCAGTTTCACAAGCTATGTTGGACAATATCTCATATCGCAAACGTTGGATCAGCTTATGGAACCGTCCGACGTTGTTGGTAATATTCGATTTAGTCATCCGACTTTGTATGTCTTCCCCGGTGGACAGGGAGATGCCGCCCTTTTTGGGATTAACGGCTTCAACATGTTGGTCGATGGAGGCTTCGCGAGAAAAGCGTGCTTTTGGGATTTTGCAAGACATCTTGATCGTCTCGACGCAGTTTTGCTCACGAGAATTAATAACAGCAACGTGGGCGGTATGTCAAGCGTTCTGTGTAAGAAGAGAGAGATGCACGTGTATCCGCAGATTGGACATTTTTTCTGCAATTTGATTGTAAGTATATCACTTATGTTTGTCAATTTATTAACGGCTAATCAATTTTGTTAACAAATACGATAACTCGTGGAAAACATTTACCAAATTCTCAAATCAGTACGACCTTCATTTAAGACGTTATGCCCGAGCATTATTGAACTGAATAAACCTGATTGCCACTTCTATTGCGTATGATTTCATGTGGCAACTTTGAAGTTTTTTTTATACAGGTAGCGGTGGACGATAGTTGGAACCTTTATTTTTTCAACCATTACCGATTTTATCTTTTACGAGAGTAAAGTATATTTTTAAAAATTAAAATTAAGGTCAAAGTTCCCTTGCCTTGAACATATTCTATTTTGACGTCATTATTTCTAAGATTGCTGTTATATTTTTTCGACGAAACTGCGACGACAAATTTATTTATGTTTTTTTTCGAATTGTTCACGTTTTCATGAAAACGAGTGAATAATGAGAGGGGGAAGAACGAAAAAGTATGCAAAAGTTAATTAGAACCTTCTGTCTCTGATTACAATATTTCTAATAATATAAACGAAAAAAGGGAGGGAAGCAAAGTGTATAAGTGTACATTCAGCCTCGATGATATTTATGCCACGATCATATTATGATAATTTTTTAGCTTCCTAAAAGACTGAAAATTCACCTCGCCCTTCTCAATCTTTTCCAGTACCCTATAGATCATAATTTTTTAATTTGTAAGGTTTCAACGACTCAAAGTATATCAAAATGTGTGCTGAACCAAGTTTTCAAATTTTCTATACAATGTGGTCCGTTTATCTTAGCACGACCAAATATTTCCGAACCGACGGGGATATGAAAAAAAGATGTATTATAAAACTGTCTTCGTGTGGAGGAGTACATTTAAAGGCACTATGCACATTTTTTCGTAATGCCCCTTTAAGGGATAGATGAAGGGCAACTTCATTTCAATTGGAAACCGATATATTTTAGTACAAATTATTATTCAACGTGAAAATAGGAAGATTTTTTCTTCGAAACATTTTTTACCACATATAACCGTTTTTCAATTGCGTGATAAATGTTGCAATGCTTGCCATTATAGTAAATACAACATAAACAACAAGATACTAATGACATTAATCCAGTGGGGTAGCTGGGGTGGTAATGCCATTTTGAGGGTGTATACCATTTTTAGGCATTCAAATTTTATTGGTTAACATGCATAATATTGGTAATAATTGCCGTTTCAATTTCTTCGTGTACAGAGAAGACATCTATTTTAAATTAACCTTATTGATGGAAAAGAAAAAATATAAAGCATGAAGTTATTGAGCCATGCTATCTAGAATTTGATATATATTTTCTGCCACCGCTTACTAGATTTTGGTGATTTCGCATCAAGTTTAGTGTTAGTACAAACACTACAACTTTTATCGCACTTTAATTGATAGATGATTTTAACGGTAAGATATGTTTCAAATAAAGAAGATGTTTGAAATGAAACATCTTTTTATTTTTACGTAGAATAATGATTCGTACTGAAAAACATCGGTTTCCATTTAACAAATGAAGTTACCTTTCATCTGACTTTTAAAGGGCCGTTATGGAAAATCTGTATTATTGAGCCATTAAATGGTGTACCCTTCGTGCTAAGAAAGTTTCATAATAAACATTTTTTTTATATTCCTGTTGGTTTCTGAGATATTTGGCTGTGGCAAGATAAATGGATCACTCTGTGCATAGGTTAAATGAATTAAGAAATATCGCGATAAGAAAATTGAGAACCGTAATTTTGAGAAAAGTGAATTCAAAGTGTTCCTCCGTGATGTGTAGGCAAAGACGACGCGCTCCTCGTACTGAAAGGGTTTTTATGCAAAATAAAGTCGAATCTTCTAAAATTAGACGGCGGTAAGATGGTAATAAAGCTGATTAGTGAATTTTTTAAATCCATTTATTTCAGTTATGTCACATGGAAGCTACATGGAAACTAACATTCAGTTTCCATGTAGAGACTTAGTTTCTATATTCCATGTTTGTTAGCTACGCGCTCATGGAGGAAGCTATGTGACCAAGTGAAAATCAAGAGGAAGCGATGTGCTAATTTAATTCACATAATTTTTAGTTTTTTCAACTTTTTTTTTCTAAATCTCATCGACGTATTCGCGAGGAAATTCCTATATTTTTGCATATTGATTTATTCTACGAGGTGTGTTCAAAAAGTATCGCGAATTTTGTGTTTTTTCAAAAATTATTTATTTATTCATGAATATATATTTTGTCCCCTTCAAAGTTATCCCCATGAGATATTATACACTTGTGCCAACGGTTTTTCCAATCTTCGAAGCACTTCAAAAAATCATCTTTTTTTATCTTGTTCAGCTTCTCCTTCGATGCCGTCTTTATCTCGTCAAGCGTAGCGTAACGTCGTCCTTTCATGGGCCTCTTCAGTTTAGGGAACAA